>CABFVZ010002571.1:0-12393 GCA_902151445.1 Timema monikensis | reverse complement strand
TTTTGTATCGCATTTAAAAATATTCGCTTTGTTATTGTCTCTTATAGACTGGACTATCAATATTATGATGGATTTCATGTTTCTTTTTGTTTAAACACTTGCGAAACTTTAATGATATAAAGTTGTTTTCTTCGAGCATAATTTCCAACTGTACTCATAATGATATAATGAGACCAATTTTTGTTATCTGCGCTATTGTCATTTAATTGAATAAACTGCTCATTTTGTTGAATCTATATATTTTTTATAATTTCCATTTTTTGTATGTTAAGTTCATCCTCTCCCTTTTATCCCTTTTGTTGGACGGGGGGTACAGGACTCAGAGAGGGTGCAACAGTAAACTTAGATACTTTGTGCCCGAGAAACTCAGGCCGATGTTACTCAGGTATTTTCATGACTCCCTCCTTGGTGGACATTGTGGTGTCCTTAAGACCGAACGTAAAATATTTAAAGAGTCTTTTTGGTCCCACCTCATCAGAAACATTAGGGACTGGGTACGTAAGTGTGAACTTTGCCAGTTAGCAAAGCCCGCTCGTAACTCTAAAATTTGTTTCCGCTCGGCGGATGTAGCTAAGAGGCCTTGGGAAAAGGTTTTATTGATTACGTAGGACCGCTGACTCGGTCCACCCTAGGTAATATGTCTATTCTCGTTGTTATGGACGCCTTTTCCAAATTGGTCGTTATCATTCCCTTAAGGAATATGAAGGCGATGACGACGATAAATGCCTTATGTAAGCGTGTGTAGGCGATCTTAGGAACCCCGAAGGTCATTGTTAGTGACAACGGGCCAGGGCCTTTGGGGATATGTGTTTCTCCTGGGGAATCAAGCACGTGACTACCAGCCCGTATAACCCATCCCCTGACCATGTGGAACGATTCAATCGTAGCTTAAATATCGCCCTCACGATTTTCCATCACCAAGATCACTCTCACTGGGATCCGACATTGGTATTTTAAACATCACATTTAATGCTGCCTTTCACGAGTAAGTCAAGGCCACCCCTTCCTCAATCCTCCTCAACAGGGATTTGAACCACCTCTTGTTAACCAACTGAGATATTGACCCGCTCTTGGACAACGTTAGTGATCGCCCGTATGAGGAAAGATGTGAGCTAGCCTTCAAAAACCTTCAAAGATCTCAGAGAAAGGTAGATTCAGCTTACAACCGAGGACGCATTCCCATCTCGTTTAAGCTTGGGGACAAAGTTGTGTGCAAGTGTTTCCCCCTTAGCTCGGCTGCCGACAGATCTTCGACAAAATTGGCTTACAAGTGGAGTGGTCCCTGGTCAGTAGACAAGTTCCTCACCCCGGTATCAGTGATGTTAAGAGATGCTACTGATCCCACCTTGGTGCGTAGAGCGCACGTGAGCCACTTGAAAGCCGTAGTGTAATGTGTCAATTGGTCTCCGCTAATGTGATGTCCCTTTTTTGTAAAATAATTATTTATTTATGAGTAGGTATCAAAGTCACGTAATTAATATATAATTATATTTTTTATTATATTTTAAGGTTTTTATATATATATATATGGAGGCCTCTTTTATTTATTGTCTCACCCCTTTATTTATTGTCACCCCTCTTTGCTTATTGTCACCTCAATATATACACCCATTTCTAGATCTCGCTCGTTCACCCCTTTACCTTATCTTCATATTTACTTAATTTACGTCTCTACTGTATATAATACAAGTGTGTAGCCTGCCTATATGACAATATATATAGTGCTTAAGTTCGGTATGTGGAACTTGTTGTTATGCGCCGCCTCGTCTGGGACACCAAAAGTACTACTCGCCCCGTATATGTACCAAGCCTGTGGGCAAGTGATTGTGGCCGGACTAGCTAAACGGTGCGAGTGCTGTGTCGCCTCTTGGCGATGAATTGTGTGTGTTCTTGTGAGACCTCTGTTAAAAGACGATGTCCATAGGACTCGTGAGTGCCGATGGTGGACATGTTTGGTGGAAGACTTGTGGACTCAATTGTGGACATGGTAAACCTGTGTGTTATGTGTTCTCAGAGTAGCCTCCTGTTCCTTCTGGTTCCGTCCCTAGGTCTACACTCGCCATGATCTGAGATTTTCAGTGAATTTCTACAGCAGGTATCAGAGCAATGCAACAGAAGCACACTGGATTGGACTCAAACGAATACTACGATACATTCAAGGAACATTTGACGTTGGTCTCTTCTTTCTGAAGAACTGTGATGTCGCTTTACGGGCCTACGTTGATGCGGACTAGGCCAATGACAACAATGATTGTAAATCTACGTCTGGGTACTTATTCCAAGTTTATGGTGCCACTGTTGGTTTAACTACACGTAAGCAGACTACAGTTGGCCTTAGCTCGACGGAGTCAGAGTTTGTCTCCCTGTCAACCGCATCATCCGACCTACTCTGGTTGAGAAGACTGATCCAGGACCTTGAGATCACTCTAGAACTCACCAAGGTATACGAGGACAACCAGTCCTGCATGATGTTTGGATAAATGGGAACATCGAAGACTAAAGCATATTGGTGTCAAATACAACTTTATTCGTGATTTGTATCGAAGTGGTGTTATTGATGTGATTTATTTAGACAAATGCAATGTACTGAATGTACTGACATTCAGACAAAGAGTTTGGTTAGAAACAAGTTTGAGTACTTTTGTAATTATATTGGTTTAATCAAATGCTGATTCACTAGAGTTTATTTGAATGTATTTAAGGGTACATGTAGGACATTTTGCCTAATTTTGTGGTTGTAGTAGAATTGAGGAGAAGTGTTAAAATATGCAATTCTATGCAGGGATATTCTAGTTTAGGTTGACACCGTTAAATGTGTTGTTCTTTTTTTAGCTAATTTGTGTCTATGCCTATGAACTTGTGTAACAGTTGAGTCATGTTCTTAGTTATAGCATGTATTGTTAAGTCTAAACCGGTTAGTTATTTCTATAAACTTGTGTACTCTGACATCCATGCCTATAAAGCTCCTTCACCTTAAGCACATAATACACACAATTCCAGTGTCATCAAGTTAGTGTGAGAGGGTTTTTTCACAAGTGAACATAATTGTAACACTAAACAGGGCTGTTCTTTTAGCGGACACCATAAAAAATCTCATCTTCATCAGGATTGTTGGACCCCCTCCAACCAGTTTGATCCCTCAAACAATGTAAGGACATGGCTACTTCGTGGACGTCATTCTGCCATAGGCACTAAGAGCAAGACAAGGAAGAAGGATGAAGAAGCAGGATAAATGGCCAAAGTGTGGAAAATATTTTATATTTTTAGTAAACTGTTTATCAACTGGTAGGTTAGGCTATATCTAAACTAAAAAGATTTGTGGCTGGTTATAATAATAGCCTTGTATTTTTTATTTTTGTTAATTAACACATTTCAATCAATGAAGAAATATTATTTTTGTACTAAATTCAATTTTGCATGTCCCTATACGTATCAATAAAACAAAATTTTGTCCAGTAATGGAGTATTTAAGGAGATGGAAAAATCAAGGGGAGGTTGAGGAGAGACCCAGAAAAGGCAAATACTTCAGTTAAGGGACTGCTTTAAAATATACAAAGGCTATGCCTAGGTATAAGATGAATTCCACCACCTTTTTTCCAGAAAAAAGGGCCTGCCAGTAACCATTTATCCTCAACTTACAAAAATAGAGACCAATTCTTCTCAACTCACCAATATACATATTTTTTACTAGCAAAATTTAATTACTAGCACTTAAAATCCAAACATTAAGAAAAACAAGCTATTTTATGAAAAAGTATTCTTATTAAAACAGTTAGATGGGGATATATTTTTCCTGTATGCCCATTTCAATTCGAGAATTATTATCAATGAATTAATTATGGGGGTGGAGAAAATCTGTCGGTTAATCAAATATAGCTCTTCTCGTGTCCATCCGCTGTGCTAGTTTATTGGTACACAGCCTGGGTAATTATTAGCAGTTAGGTTACAAGCCACCATGCTATTTAAATGCTGTGAAAATGGTATCACTGATGGTTGCCATGGTAACTTTGATATGGGCAGCTCTAATATAATAATTGGTTCACGGGAACCGCCATATTGCTGAGCCACAATCCTCTAAACATCTAATTTATTTGTTTTAAGGAAACTTTTATTGACAAAGTGATTATATACTCAAAGTGAAGTAATTAAAACAATTATCTAATTCAGGAGTAGTAAATCAGCAATACCATGCTTGTCATCTTTATGTAAATAGATTTGTAACAATCAATTACTCTGTTGTATTTTTTATTTTACTCGCCCTATTGTGAATATTAGTTTGTCTCACCTTTGCATGTCATTATGATATGAGCCACACCAGCGTGCTCCCCTCGAAGAGCCAGGATTCCTTAGCTCAACATAGTCGTACAAACAATCCAACTGAGGCTCCAGATCTAGTCGAGAAAACTGGATCACAATTCTAGTCAAGTGGGGCCCAGATACACTCACATTGTAATCCAGGTTGTTGTAATATTGACCAGGATAGTTGGGGGACGTAAGGTTACCTTCAGTGCCATTCATCGTTTGGTTGAGATTAAGATCGTTCACTGAAACTGGGTGAAAATTGGCTTAAGTGAAACAAAACAATAGAGGCTGTTTTCAGATTACAGCTCTACTGCTGTTCCATTATAATGAACAATACTACTAACATAATATTTAAATGATTTTGATGGTAAAGAATATGTGCATGGATCTCATTTAGTTATATTGAACTATTTCTATTGCTGGTTGATAGCAGATGATTCAATATATTATCTCAAATGACTGGGGAAAAACCTCTCCTTGAAAATACGTACCTTATTTTACGACCACTTCCTTTTTGACAAATTTATCTACTGTTAGGTTATGTGCACCAAATAAGGCCATATAGACCACTAAGCCCACTAATGGCTTATGAAGAACAGGCAAATAATTCCACTAGGGGGCAGCACCTTTTTGTTCTGTATGCTCTGCTGAGTGATAAGAAACATCAATCATTGTTTGGTCCTCAGTGAGCGTCAATGTGGAGAGGAATAAGGGTTTGTGACCGGAGCTAATTTCCCTGATACTACCACGTAGAAGGTACATTTTTGTTTATAGCTTCGTGTATATTTTATGAAAATATAATATGTTTTGTATATCCTTAAAGTGTATCTAATCTAATTTCAAAATATAAAAAGAGTTTTATAATAGCACCTCAGTTATTATTTTTATAGGTAAAAAATAAAATAAAACGTAATTTAGCACTGTAAGACCAGAAGTTGGCCGTATTAATACCTCATGTCTTATTAAATAATTTTCTTGATTTAACCATTTTTATAGTTTTTTATTTAATGTTTGTTCTTAGATTCTAAAAATGGCACCAAAAAGTTATTTTATTTCTTTAATGTGTATTAATAGATAATAAAAATGGCACCAAAAGCTACTTTTATTAATGTATGTTCTTAGATTACTAAAAATGGTGCTAAAAAGAAGAGATCTGTGTACCAAAGAGCAGTTGCAGAAAGCTATGTAAGCCGTTTGGAATGGCGTGAGTATTAATGGAGCTGCAAATACAAGACACATTTTAAGGAATCACATAATAACTGGTTCTTTGTTGAAGAAAATTGGACTTTCATGTCACCTCAATGAACAACAGGAAAGTTAAATGTGTTCCCGTATTATTAGGTTAGCTGAAGTTGGTATGCCTATCATACCAAAACTGTTGCGATGCACAGTCTTTAATTATTGTGTTTTAAATGGATATAAGTATCCTTTTTTAATAAAAAATGTTTATCATGCAGGAAGTTGTTACATCTTTTCTTAAAATGTCACACAGAAATTTCTGGGAGAAAGACTCAAACACTGTATCCAGCATAAGCCATAAAAGTGAAATGGTTCATCGTGAGTGACCACTTCAACCAACTCCATGATGTCTTAAAGGAGCTACAATTAATGAACAAATCACAATCAGTTTACAATATTGACGAAAAAGGATGCAGATTAGCCCTCCACCATCAAGATAACATATGGTACGCATAGTGGCGCCAAAGCATGCTGAAAATATTTCAATTGTAGCTTATACTAATGCTATTGGACAGTCGATTCCTCCCAAGATCATATTTAAGGGTCAAGCCTGGTTCACAAATTTGCCTGCAGCATCAGAAATATGTATGACTGCAAAAGGTTCCATGACAACTTTTGTTTTAATTAAATGGATTGAACACTTTTCAAAATTAAAAACTTCTGGCGAGACTTTATTAACTTTTGATGGGGCATCTTCACACCTAGATGCCAAGATTGTGGATGTCGCTGAGAGGAACAATGTAACGCTATACTATCTCCCTAGTAACACCACACACTACCTACAGCCAATGGACAAATACGGTTTCAAGCCATTTACATCATTCTGGGATGACACAGTCTTTAGATTCTGGGAAACGGTTCCCGAGAGGAATATATTAACGGCAACCTTCGGTTATCTTTTTGGAAGAGTGTGGCCACAAGCAGTAATACCATCAAACATCATTTCAGGGTATCGTGGGACAGAGATTTACCCATTTGATCCCAATGTTACTCCTCCGGAATCTTTTGCTTCCAGTAAAATAACTGAAAGAGAAGCTGTGGTCCCTGAAAATCAGTCCATCACCACTGGAAGCAGAAAGAGGAAGAGATCTGCAGCAGATTAATTTGTTGACTCACCTGATTGCTCTTCTGATGATTCATCTAATTTGACAACACTAATTATTTCGATACCAATCTAGCTGACACTCCTACTACCACAGCATTCACCCATGTCCCTTTTTCCTCCTCCCTCACAGTAATTCTAAAAACACCAGAGAGTAAAAAATCTAGAATTACAAACAGGAAGCAAGCTTTAAATTACATAGGTAAAAGAAATTGTTAAGTCACAATTTGAAAACCGGAATTCATGGAAAATGGATCAAACGAAGCCTCCATCAAAATTAAAAACTCAAGTGATAGAGGATCTGTGCCAACCGGGAGCCAGTGGTACACAACAAGTTTACAAAGCGAACTGGTACTGTTTTATCCGTAAGGAAGACAGAACCAAAGATATGATTTTGTGTGAAACTTGTTGCAGATACGTCCATGCACTTTGGTTGGAGTCTAAAAAAATTTTTTTTTATCTTTTCGGTGCCCAGAATGTGACGATAGCTAAGCTAAGATTAAAAATACATTTTGTTTAGTTTAAACTGTAGAAGACATTTTTCAAAGGGTAGATTTAATTGTTTACTTTCAATCGTTTGTTTCATTATTTTAAAACTTTATCACCTTTGAACCGTTCCAAAATTATAAAACTAAGTGCCGGCCTTACTTGGAAACCCTGGTCCTAATAAGGCAATTATGCCTTTTGTTAAAAGACCACAATTATTAACAACCAATACCAGTAACTAAATTTTCCACCATAACTTTATGTTTCTCTTTTCCCCATGAATATATCTCTAAGTATGGTTAATATGAAAATGATTGATCCAGCAACAATCAACTATCAACGACTCAATCCTTAGCATGGCCTTAATTGGTGCACTTACCTTATTTCGTGGTCTAACCAAATTCGTTTATTCATAGTTTATTTGTTTTCAATCTGTACAAATAAAGTGAAACATAAAGTACAGGAAATGAGGTAAGTAGCTTTTGTTGTTTCTACTGAAAGAAACGTAAGTGATACGTATAGACGAAAAACTCAATAAACATAAGTGAAACTTAAATGGGTCCTTTAGTCTAACAATATGATACATTAATACAATGCCATTTGTAAAAATGTAGACTACCTTGACTGATTACAATAGCTATAAATAACACAACAGCAAGGTGTGACTACGCTATGTAAAAGAAAGGAACAAACACACCCATATTTATTTACATGAAAATAAACTTTCCCCTACACAATATTAATTGTATTAACAAATTAGTTTTAATATGTATGTTCAGTTCATGTTTTTGTGTGGATACATATTGAGATAATCGTAATTAAAATCCAAACATGTTTTGAAAATAATTCCATTATACTTGTTTTACCATAAAACAATATAATGTCTCCTTACAGTAGGCAAAAGTAAATAAAAAATCTACATTTCCAGTTTTCTTAAACACTTAATCAACATAGTTAAACATATTTTTATTGAAGTTAAATTTCCTCAGAATATATTTAAATAAACCATACTGGTATCTACATGAATGTATTAATAATCCAGTTAATATTGTCTACCTTGGCTGCTCCTTTTGCAGACATATCCGCCAACCATAGAACAGCTTTGTGGGTGCCAATACAAGCCACTGGAATGTTGTTCAGGAACCCACTGAATACTAAGGCATGAAGTCTTACCATCTGCCAATTGGGGAGATTCCTCTGGGACCCAAGCTTTACATAACAAAATCATGTGATTAGAATTGCACAATTTACATTTAGAGACGGTATTTAAGGGCTCATTATTGGTATTTACAGAAATCCTTAAGGCTTAAAAGCTAATAATCAAAATAAAAAGTGTTAATAATGTTTCAAGGGTAGGTATATTAGTATTACTAAATTGCTTACTCTATAGGATTAGGAACTCAGTTTATTGCGCCCTTAAAATGAATGCCCCTCATCCCTATTTTCCTTCCCATCTTGAGTGAGTTCTATCGAGCTCACCTCAACACAGCCTACCCCAATATTTCGAGTCCTGTCTAATGCTCTTTCTTTAATCAGTGCATCTTACCACATTTTCGAGATGTACCCATATATAAGAGTTATTACTCTAACGGGTTATGGATGAGGAAGGAAGCATTTTAGAAGTAATCTACCATTATTAGTGTGAAGGAGGGTGGGAAACCAGGGAGTGAAAACCACCCTCAGTAGACCCGAATGGGTTCTTCCACCAAAATTCCCGTCATCATCAGATCAGTCAGACATGAGAGTGATGCCTTAAGCCATTCTTTCACTGAAGTAGGTAATTATAATATTATCCTACCATATCTCTCTCTTGGTCTCCCCACTGTTATCTTCCCACCAGGTTTGCTAGTCAATACCCTGAACACAGTTCTAGATTCTTCCATTCTCAATGCATGTCCTGCCCGTCGTAATCTGCGAGATTTGATTATCCTAACATAGCCTTGTGATTAATAGATGGTATGCAACTCATCATTATGTAATCTTCTCCACTCCTAAATGTCTTTTTCAATTTTTGGCTATTTATCTTCTAACACCATACATTTAACTTAGTCATGTGAGGTGAAAGGCCATGTTTTACAAACATAGATAACAACAGGTAAAATAATTGTTTTGTATATTCCAAGTTTTACATTCCTTGACAGACGTTTGAATGTCAACAGCTTAATGACTATATTATTTTCATAATTTCCAATTTAATATCGCTATTGCTAGTTTAAATTGTTCCTGAATATGTAACAATGTCAAATGATGTTGTTTATGTAATATCTAAATTATCGTCCTCAATCTGTGTTCTCTGTGTAATCATATACTAAATATTTTCAGCGTTAACTTCAAAACCTATTTCCTTACTAGCCTATTGTAAAATACTTTCATTTATTGCAACACCTTCCTTACTATTGCTCAACAAAGCTAAATGATCTGCATATCTACATTGTATTGTTTAATGTTAAGCCTTCCCTACTCTTTTGCACTAGCCCATAAAGGTTATTAATTTTAAATATATGATAGTTCCAACTATCGTAGTTTATAAAATAATAGTTGCTTTGCAAATTTTGATGTAAATACGAGAAACCGGAATTTTATCAATTCAGAATGGACTTTATTCCAACGTTTCTCAAACAAACAAACCTTAATTAAAATCATAAATGGTATCTACTGGAATAATTGGGCGTTATATCCACCAAATCCTTCATTGTATCCAAAAGTAATACTTCCCCTTCAGGCATTTATAAAATAAAAATAAAAATAGGTATAGTTGTTTGATCTGCATACTCAGGAAGTTTTCAAACGAGCCCATCGTTATCTTAAAGTAGAGAAGCAGCCAAACTATTAATGCATTGACTTCATATTGATTGCTCCCAGTGATCACACCATCATGCATATGAAGAGTGACAGTAAATTTTTTGCCGTTACATTCATGGACAAATATAAATGGATTAGCCGAGAAAGCTTCTAATCCCTGCACTTTGATTAAGTGAACAAACTGTTGATACCAACACTATGGAGCTTGTTTTATACTGTATGGACTTCATTTGAGTTTGCAGACTCAGTCATTGTCGTTGAACCCTTACAGTTGATACATGAATACTTACTCCTGAAGTGTGCAGTACAGGAAAGCTGACAACATCAAGCTGACACAGTTATAATTTCTCTATAGTAGCAAATTCAATACTTGAGTGCACGGTGTCGTATCACGTTACTGGACTGAAAGTCTAATTGTAATCAAAGGCGTAATTTGGAGCATATACCTTAGCGACTAGTCAAACTTGGAACCGTTGAATTGATCCCTCACTCTTTAGCTTTGTGTGGAACACAATCTCGCACGTGTCATCTCCGACCAGGGCATTCGTTTTTCTTTCAGGGCTGGAAGCAAGCTTTTTTATGCTTCAAATTAATGGCTTTCTTGTGTGATTTAATTATCTCCACAGTCATTAACTTCAGTACATACGCTGCATGAAGCGCATGGTCACCCGACGTCATTCACATTGGTTTCTTTACTCTATGTTTGATCGTTAGAATTTATTTGGCAAATCCTCCTCAATTGCCAAATTGAAATCATTTTCAGACTCCGATGACTCCGACTTCACGTCGTCCTTCTATTGTGTAGTCGCTTATTTAGTTGGGGTGATTATAACTATTTTTTGGCTTGAGAGTTTGTGAAAATACATTCCGGCTTAAGGTAAACATAGTGTGAGCGCACAATCTTTTTATGTGACGGCACTTCCTTGTATTTCAGGTAGCCAATTATTGAAACAAACATACTCCTGCTGTAAGATTTCCAAAATTGTTTTGAAATGTATACATAACACTCCGTACCGAATACACGCAGCTGATTCAAGTTTTTAATCACACTTTTGTCTCGTAATTCCATCGGGTATTTATTAATAACTGATGTTTTACTGTTATTAACACCACATTTTCACACACCTGTGCCCACAATGACCTAAGAAATTCGCTCACTAAGAAAATTGATCTTACGAGGTCTAAAATCATACGATTACCACGTTCCACTGCACGGTTTTTCTCAGCTATGTAAGCCGCTGGCAACACCGAAGCGATTCCATAATCGCTGATAATATGAAGATCTTCTTCGCTGTTGTATTCCTTGCTATAATCACACCGAAAAATTTCGACCATGTGACCATTAGTTAAAAATTAATTTAGAAAGAAGTGTAAACGCTTGGAGACTTCATCCTTTCATTTGAAAAAAAAAGTGCCGATATTTGCTGTAATCTTTTTTAAAAGACACAAAGTAACCTACCTTGTGCCTATATAACTGTTCACTCACTGACATTGGTATTGATCTGCTCACCAGCAACTTATGGCTCAAAATAACTATTAGTCACGTAGGCTTTACAATTTCAGCAATATAAGCAAGATTAGTATACAGTAAAAGAGTATCCTTTGAAGCTGTTATGATTGTGATGATTTATAACGTCGGGTTCCCCTTCCCAGTTAAGAGGATGACATCTTGGAGAACAAGAGACAAATCCTGACATGTTTATAACTGTATATCTAGAAAGCGTAGAGAACCGACAACCATCTTCAACTTGGAAGGAGAGGTGGTAAGTGAGGGAATAAACTTGGTCCGGGTAGGGAGGTGTGGGTGCGTCAGTGTGCCAGGAAAAGACACTTTTTGTTAAAGTTTGCTAGATGATAATTAGCTATAAGGTTTTTTAGACGCTGATTAGTTGTAAGGTGTAAGCGGGGAAGTGGATCCGCCATCTTGGATCCGGTGAGCAACTGTAAGTTTTAAAAGGAGTTTAAGGATCTGCCATATTGGGTCATATTGGATCCAGTCATTGGTTATAAGACTTAAGAGCGATAAGAGGAGTAGCAATCTTGGATTTACCATCTTGGAGAAGGAGACTAAACAGTCCTTGAATGCAAGGTTTAAGAGAAATGGGAGGAGGGGTGGGTATTGAAGTTCATTACTTGAATGGAAAGGGTGGTGAGGGAGGGGTTGGAGATTGAAGGGTGGAGATAAGGTCTTGTTTGCTATTTTGCTCAAAATATAGACTAGAAGTCTTCTTTCTACCCTACACTTTGCTTACCCTGGAAACACTATACAACACGGCACTGATAATACATATTCCATCCCTTTCCAAATATAATTGTTCCTGATCCACCAATTACTCTCAGTGAGGAGGTTCAATGCTATTCTTATGGAAGAAAAAGAGCTCACTCCTGTGAGGGGGTTCAATGCTATTCTTATGGATGAAAGAGAGCTAACTCCTGTGAGGTGGTTCAATGCTATCCTTATG
>CABFVZ010002570.1:0-102516 GCA_902151445.1 Timema monikensis | reverse complement strand
CCCAAATAAATAAAATAGTAATTTTTTTTTTTGCCGCCAATGCTGATTTTATTTTACTACCGTTATATTAACAGTGCTATTGTACAGGTATTGATAATATATAAAAAAATTTACAGATCCATATCACAAAGCTTGATTATATTTTTAGCATCATATTTTACTACCTGTTTGGATTATACACTTATGTACTAATGAGGCTAGTGGTTTTAAGAGTTAGGAAGGTTATATTTAGAAGAAGTGTACTCGCATTATCATTTTGAAACCTTATTATTTTGAAACAAGTGTGAGCTGAACCTTTAATTAGAACAAAATGAAAATTGAACTATTTTATTTCTGTTATAAACAACTTCTATCCTATAATTTAACAAGTGGAGATTATTAGGGAAGGGGGCTATAGTAAGAAGAAATCTAAACTTGATTTCCCGGGCTGCATTTGAGAAGCTGATAAGTCTTAGATTGGTGTGAAATTTGCAACCATTTTCAACTTTAAAAAATAATAATTAAAATACAATAGTGTGGATGAATAACCAGCTGATGAAGATATAAACAGCAAGGATGTGTTTGTCCTTTAACAAGTTCCTATCTAAGGGTGCTATCATTATTTTACTAATTTTGTTTTTCTCACTTTCATATTTTTTTGTTTCCTTTTTAGGAATGTTGCTGTGAGTTTGATACCCCCTCTTGATGATTTTTGATTAAATGCAACCTAGGTCAAGGGAATGAGCAATAATGATTCATTTTCTTTAAGAATAAGCCATTACATATTTTCGAGTGGCAGCAACATAGTTTGAACTGTGTTATTTTCAAAAGCCCTATTCGGTTTGTTCCCTTTTAAATGTTTTTATCAATTTTCGTGTACCTTTTTCTAAATACAACCAAATGTACCTCAAAAAGTGAAAAGATGGTTTTTCTTAAAGAGATATTGTAATTTTACAAAATATACAGTTTCTTCAATTTTCTCCAAGTAAAACTTTCTTTCGTGTCAATTTTTTTTCTTAAACACTTGAAGAGTTGAGCTAGGAAAATTTGACTGTACATGGGAAAAGTGAGTGTACCAAAATGGTAGAAAAATGACAGAATACACATATTAAACAAACTAAAGGATATAGATAAGAGGTAAGACAAAAACTAGACATATGATGAAAATAGAATGGAAATAATATAGCTTTTCAGGGATAACTTCTGTATGCCGTTTGAGCTATAATTGTATAGGTGAAAAAAAGCAGAGCACGACTGCGTATTAGAACAAATATAATTAATCGTAATATACTCTAGACAAAAACCAACACCATAAATTGACTAACCTGTAACACTTGGCCAAGGGGAAGTGAATGCAAAGCTTTTGATGGAGTTCGCAGAACTCCTTGTACAAACGAAACAAATAAACTGGGTCAGGTTGATTCTCCCGCTCCACTTTTAGTATGTACACATAATACTTCTCTGGGTCATACCGCTTCTGATATCCATGAATACTGACGCTGCGGATACGCCCCTCCTGTTGCATTCTGACCAGAACAAAGAGAGAAACCAAGGTTCAATCACTAACAATATATGTACCTTTTCAGATCTTAAAAAATGTACAGAATTAACTATTATGACCCGAGATAAACATGCTTTCATAGTTTGCATCATTTAGGCCACTTGAAAATTTAAAATTTGAGAACTGTCCAAATATTATTTTACTATATTTGGTAGAAGCTACAGGAAAGATGGATGGAAACATATAAAAGAGGACAAACACAATATGGCCTTTACAATGAAAAGAATAACACAGTTCACAGAATACAATGCTGTCACTGGAAAAGGAGGCAATGGTTTTTTTTCTTTTAGAAAGTAGCGTTGCGCGTTTCACACTCCCTCCAGATAATTTCAAATAGAATGAAACCTATGTTGGGGGATTGGGCGGCAACTATCAATTTTTTCAAGAGACAGCCAATACTTATGTCCATTGGCAGCAGTGTAAAGTGTGAACTGTGTTCTTCTTTTCACTGTAAAAAGCATATTGTGTTTGTCCCTTTTATATGTTTCTATGCACCTTTTATATTACCTTCTTCAAAATATAATACAATTACCTCATAAAGCAAAAAGAGGTTTTCCTTAAAAATAATTTATTTTAAATATTATAATATTATTTTAAGATTAAAACTGTTGAAGAATAACATAATGTGTGATATTAATAAGAGAACTTATCAACACACCTTCAATAAGAAAAAACAGATTAAATAGTAGTATTTATTGACCAAAAACATTTCAAATACTGAAGAAAAAAAAAAGAAGTAATATGGGATTAATTTGTCAAGTGACACATAAACTTACGGAAATTATTGCATAATTATTTAGCTGGGATCTTTTTACCCACAAAGTTTAAATACATGAAATAGTATAAGCGTGAGCAATTAAAGAGTGTCTCATAGAATCATTTTTCAAGTCTTATGCACCACAGCTTGTTCATGAAAATATAATTTACCCCGTATGGTCATTTACAAATAACAGAAGATGATGATGACCACTACTCTATTACCCCTCACTTTCCCAAAACTATGTTATGTTGTGCAGGAACTTTTTTGTAGTAAAATGTGTAACGTTCATAATCACAAGGATAATATCAATGCTCAATAGTATCTTTTTGATGTAAATATCACTTATTACAAGAACAATAATTTGTTTCTTACTGGACTAAATCAAATATTAAATCATAATAATTTAAAAGGCAGCTGGACCACTAGTTTGAAACATGCATGGAAACTTGCCAGTAGGGGTGGACGAGATCCCGAACCCTTTGGAAAATGTCAAGAATTTATATTTTCCTGTTGGTTGGGTGGTAAACCAAACATAATGCCCCAAGAAACAAAACAAAGGACGTGGAGCTCATGTTCTAGCAGTTACTGATGACTCATCACTGTTAATCTCTTTGGTGGACAATCTTCTTCTTTGTTATTTAGCAAACTTGATGGCTGGGGAGGGGAGGGGGTTATTTTACCACTTGTAGAGAGACAAACAAGTTGGGAGGCACGTGACTTATTGTGTTCTGTCCATCAAGACAAGATTAAGTTTTCAAAAAAGCTTAAGGTGCTGAGACTTGAGATTAGTAGAAATCCATTTTACCAACAAAGCAACAATGATAGACACTTTATTTGTTAAATTAAGTCAGTTTCTTTTGCATTCACAAAACCAAACAGTTTTAACGACTATGTTTTGCATCCTAAGCAAAGATAGTTTTCTTTGGTTTATATATTTTGTAGAATGGTGCTTTTCATTTAAAAAAATTATTCTCAGAAAGCTGCACCTGAAGAGGTAAAAGGCGGGTCGATCTTGTTTTATGTTCCTCTACTCGATAAACAAGTCCTGTCTTCCAAGATGTTTTACTTGTGAGTGGAATCCTCTCGTTAGTCCCTAGTGTGACAAAGTTTTGTAGCTCCCAGACGTTTAAAATATAGGCATTTACTAGATTATGAGTGATTAGTGAATAATCTGCTAGCAACTCACTATTTGAAGGTTTCAAAACAAGGAGCCCTAGGCACAGTTTACCACATATATATAAAATATATATTAAATCCATATTATTAAGCCATTATTTTAAACTTAGTATCTCCTCTGTTTCTCCAAAATAATCTGAGATTCATTTGCAATACATAATTAATACTCCCAAATCACCAAATTTATTTAATAACTGAGAAAGTGGTTTATGAACCTAATGGCAATAATGTCCTTGCAATGAGCGATTCCCAGTTCGGATGATTATATCCCCCCTGCGAGTGTTTTAACAGCATGTTGTTCTTACGTGTAAGTGCGTGGGATGAAGCTTAGTAGTTCCCCATCATTGTGGTCACCAGTGAACCTCAGCTGGGCCAGATTGTGAAGGAAGAAGTTAAATTGGGTGAACCATGACTTTAGAGAGCCCTCGATCATTCTGGCAAACATGGCTGCCGCTTCTGGGTTTGACAACTCCGGGGATAGTGCTTGTTGTACATAGTTGACAGACTCCATCGTCACGCCCGGAATACCTGAACCAACCATCTGGGAACAAAGTAAGGACCAAGGGGATCTTGTGATATAAACTGGTGAGGTTTAGTAGAAACCCAGTAGCAATGACAAACAGTTAAGCATTTATAACAGTTACTATAATAGAAATACAGTAGAAATGACAGTCCTGTGTTTGTCCTTTATGTTATACCTTTTACATGTTCTTATCTATGTGTCCTATCATTCTTTACTATTTTCCATTTTCTCCCTTTTGTATTTTTTTGGTTTCCTCTTTTAGGAAGATGTGTTGTGCGTTTCCTCGCTGACGAGTTCCGATAGAATGAAACCTAGGTCGGGGAATCGGGCGGTGACGATCGATTTTCTATAAGAGACAACCAGTTCCTCTTTGTCCAATGGCAGCAATGTAAAGTGTGAACTGTGTTCTTTTCACTGTAAAAGTCATATTATGTTCGTCCCTTTTATATGTTTCTCTCCACCTTTTCTATATCTTCTTCCAAATATAATACAATATATGCTAATATTATAAAGAGGAAAGATTTGATTTTTTGTTTTTTGTTTGTAATGGATAGACTCAAAAACTGCTGGACTGATTTTAAAAATTCTTTCACCAATATAAAGCTACATTATCAGCGCATAACATAGGCTATATTTTATTTTGAAAATTTAATTTATTCCTCATAAAAATGTCGNCTTCCTGAGGAAAATGCTATTAGATGAGTCTAATTACTACTACTACTGAGGAAGATGGTATAATAGCATTGAAATATTGATATGTGTGTAAATATGTGTTAGTGTTTTTACTTTTATTTGTGTTCTACCATTTTCCTAATATTCTATCATTTTATTTATTACTAAGAATAAGGATAAAGAAGTTAGAACTTTGACAGAGGGTACAATCATTAGCATGAAGTAAGAGTGGGATAGTTTTGAGGAAAAAATGTATTAATGGAAAAAATATTTGGTATAGTTAAATTAGCATTAAATTAACTTTAAATTGTGTTTAAAGAAATGTGCAAATTACATAAGTGGCCATTTGTTTTTCCTTCCCTTTATATGTTTCTATCAACCTTTCCTATTCCTTCTTCCAAATATGTGGTTTGGCTATTAAATAACTGGAATGATACTCTTAAGAAATTGTATATACCAAATTACTCAATGGACATGTTATCAGCTTCACTGCAGTCCCCTCCCTGATCCCCACACCCACCATACGAATCTTCAGGTCCTTTTCTGAGAGGCTGTTTATGAGCTTCGTCACTTTTTCCTTCACAGCACCAACAGACTCGAAACAGGTTCCCTTTAGTTCAGATTTGATCTTCAGGAACAGAAAAAAGTCACAAGGGGCTAGATCAGGTGAGTAAGGTGGATGTTCCAACACCGGAATCTTGTGCTTCACCAAAAACCTCTGGATAGACAGGGCTTTATGTGCTGGTGCGTTGTCCTGATGATGAATCCACGAGCAGTTCTTCCACAGTTCAGATCTTCTTCTTCTTCTTCTTCTAGTGCGTTCACTAAGGATTGTCAAAACCTCCTTATAGTAAACCTGGTTAACAGTCTGACCTTCAGGTACCCAATCAATTGTGAACAATCCCTTGGATATAAAAAACTATCATCATTGCTTTGAATTTGGACTTGCTCGTCTGTGCTTTCTTTTGTCTCGGTGAACTGGGACTCTTCCAATGTATGGAATGGCACTTAGTTTCAGGGTCGAACTGAAAAAACCACGATTCGTCACAAGTTATCACATTTTCTAAAAAGTTTGAATCATTTTCGATGTTATGAGGGATGTCGGCACAAATGTCCATTTGGGTTTCCTTTTGCTCAGAAGTGAGCAGTTTTGGCAACATTTTAAAGCAAACTTTTTTCATGTGTAAATTTTCATGTAAAATTTGTAGAACAGTTTGCTTATCAATATTAACTATGTCAGCAATTGCTCGAATGCACAGGTGTTGGTTTTTTTGAACGATTTCACTCACCTTTTCAATATCAACATCTGTTTTTGATGTGTGAGGACAACCGGAGCACGGATCGTCTTTGATCTGTTTCCTCCCACCTTAAATTTGTTAAACCAATCAAACACTTGAGTATGAGATAAACATTGACCCCCATAAACTTCCTTTAACAAAATGTACATTTCTATAGCAGATTTCCCAAGTTTTACAAGAAATTTCATGTTGACACGCTGCTCACCTTTTACACTCAACATAATTCCAACAGAGCTCAGGTACACAGTCCACTTCGAACAAAGACTACGGCTGAACTGTCGGTCACACGACCTTGAATTTGGAAAGTAGAGGGAGAAAATAACATAGATCAATATCTGACCCCGCTGGTTGTTGCTGAGATCTCAGATAAGTGGCAAAAAAATATTCAGGTTATTTAGTAGCCACACATCGTAAAGTGAAAAGAGGTCTTCCTTATAGAGATATATTATATATTCGAATCCAATGTCCTTTTCCTGTGTTTGTCCTTTATGTTATACCTTTTACATGTTCTTATCTATGTGTCCTATCATTCTTTACAATTTTACATTTTCTCCCTTTTGTGTTTTGTTTTTGGTTTCCTCTTTTAGGAAGTTGTGTTGCGCATTTCCCACTCCTCCCTGATGAGTTTTGATAGAATTAAACCTTTGTCAGGGGATTGGGCGGTGACGATCGATTTTATTTAAGAGGCAACCATTACCTCTCTGTCTAATGGCAGCAATATGGTGTGTGAACTGTTCTTTATTTCAATCTATACACCATATTATGTTCGCTCCTTTTATATGTTTCTATCCACCTTTCCTATACCTTCTTACAAATATAGTTTATATTTATAAATTATATAGTATCAGAGGAATGTAGTTACCATTTTTAATATTTATGTTGTTCATTTGACATTTAAATATTAAAAAAGACCATGATCAACCTCTAGCCATGCTGCCATAGACCAGCCTGTGTTTTACTCTCTTTTGCAGAAGGAGGAGACTGTACTCTGAAAATTACATAATTATGTGTTTTAATTGTGAACTTTGAGACCTACAGTTTTCTGGTAAATGTGTATATCTTGCCCTTCTATCCTTTTTCCAATACTTAAGTCAATATTTAATGGTGTACGAAGCCTCGAAAAGTCAAAGTCGAATTCTAAGGTCAAACTCCTTCGACTTCAACTTCGACATCTACAATAACCTTCGCATATACGAAAAATTTCAAAGGAAGGATAAAACTTTGATAAATTATCAAACGATTTAATTTTAACTTACTAAATATTACATTTTTCAATATTTGATAGTTTTAAAACTGTTACTAAACAGAATTTTAACACCGGCTAGTAATTTAACTACCACAACGTAAGCATGGATTAAAAGCTGGTAAGTAAATGTTAATATTTTATATTCACTAACACCAAAATAATTTTGTAAAAATAGAAATACCTATATAGAAAATAATAGTGCCATGGTCACTGGTGTGAAGTAGAGAAAGCGCTTTATTTGTGCTATCATCCTAGCTCGCGTCTAATGTTTAGTTCTTAATATTCTATCTATTTGGAATATCTGTGACAAATTACAAGTGCATTTTAACACAGAAGTTTCTCATAGCTTCTTAGCTTTTCTTTATTATTCAAAATGGCTGATATGGAAAATGGGAAACGAAAACAGAATTTAATGTATAATCATTATCAAATAAATGCAGATAAAAAAGAAAGTAAAGTAAAAGTAAAGTAAAGTTTGTAAAATAATATTATAAGCTTCATGATGTAAGTAAAAATTAAAACTCTATTGATAATTTACCAAGCTATCAGTAAGCTTGTGTACATTAATCATTAATAGGCTTTAGTTAACAAATAAGAAATCTTTTCCTGGTACATGTAACTATATATATATAAAAAATTAGCCAGCGTCTTACTACCCGTTCGAGTTATACGCACACATGTTACTGACACGATTTAAAAAAAATTATAATAAAGTTGAAGTCGAAGCTACCTAGGATTTTTGTAGTAACTTAACACTATTTTTAATTTTTAAATTAATATATATATATATTAATCCTATTAATCCTATATATATAAAATCCTAGGTAGCTTCGACTTCAACTTTATTATAATTTTTTTAAATCTTGTCAGTAACATGTGTGCGTATAACCCGAACGGGTAGTAAGACGCTGGCTAATTTTATATATATATATATAGTTACATGTACCAGGAAAAGATTTCTTATTTGTTAACTAAAGCCTATTAATGATTAATGTACACAAGCTTACTGATAGCTTGGTAAATTATCAATAGAGTTTTAATTTTTACTTACATCATGAAGCTTATAATATTATTTTACAAACTTTACTTTACTTTTACTTTACTTTCTTTTTTATCTGCATTTATTTGATAATGATTATACATTAAATTCTGTTTTCGTTTCCCATTTTCCATATCAGTCGAAGCTACCTAGGATTTTTTTTGTCACTTAACACTATTTTTAATTTTTAAATTAATATATATATATATATATATAAAATAAAAAAATTAGCCAGCGTCTTACTACCCGTTCGGGTTATATGCATACATGTTACTGACAAGATCTAAAAAAAAAAATTAATTAAAAAATTAAAAATAGTGTTAAGTGACAACAAAAATCCTAGGTAGCTTCGACTTAACTTTTCTTCGCAAGTTTCAAGCTTCACTTCACATTTAAAAAGTGGCCTTCACACATCCCTATCAATGTTGTCAGTTAGATCAAATTTTCCTTGGCTTACAAATTATAAAACCTGATGAAGCTGTCTGTGACAGTGAAAACTTGCCCTTAAAAATGTGTTTGTGTTTTTTAGTGTTCTATCTATACAATTTCTACTCCAGTATCACCAAGGTAAGTGTGCTGGTTATCCTTCCTAATTTAAACCAAAATATAAAACTTGTGTTCATGTTTCGAGACCAATTAAGTAAATATAATAAATTATGCTTTTTGGATGGTGTGGTTTAAAATTGATAATTTTTAAAATTCAAATATTTAATATTTCCTCACTAAAAATAAAGGGCAGGCTTATGTCTCAATTCAATAAAACTGTGAACAGGTGTCTTTTAAACATATCTTAATACCCAAATATGTTGGGGTATCAATGTAAATTCTATTAAATAATTATGTCCACACGAGTTGTGTGTTTTTATCAAACTTAATCAAAATCAGTTAGTATCAAATAATATTAGAAAAGGGAATAAGCTATTTTTAGAAGTAGCTAAAAAAAATTATAAAACTAAATTATAGGAAAAGTAGCACTCACCAAACAGAACAGATTAAGCAACAAGTTGCCATGTTTTCTAACAATGTTGAATGCTTGGCAGCACAGATCCACAAAATGGTGAAATTTTGCCGTTGGCTTGTCCCCTCCATTGATGACATATGCCATGTCGGAGGTAAGCACAAATGGTGTCCTGTCCCTAAAAGAAAGTAAGAAGCAAATGAATTCCCCATACAATTGCGTTATGATGAGACAGGAGAGATGGATATTCATAATTCTTGAATGACGGCTGAAAATCAACACACTTGGAATATGTTCTGGAACAGAGTTAGCCAAAACACATTGTTTTATAGATGCACGTTGAGAAGTAGGTATAAGAATAAATTGGAAGTTGGTAGTAAAGCCAGCTTGGTAGAATGAAACATCCCTGGCTGATAGAACTGATCTAGTGGCTATGACATTTTTTATTGAGGCTCCCAACTAGTTAGTTACACGATGTTAGTTTTGTTGGCTAATAATAATAATTTAATAATTTTAGCACAACGTCTTATTACCTGCATGGGTTATAAATTTATGTACTAATTAAGTGCTAGGTCATCACAACCATCATCACTTTTCACGTACAGTTCACTACAATAGCCCGAATCTAACAAGATTAATTCAAACAAACATAAACATTAACAGAAACCCTAAAAGCAACCATGTAATTCAATTTAAGCCGATATTTTGCCACATTGAGTGTACGTTATGATGTCGTCCTCGTGAGTGTTTTGTTTAAAATTCAATGTGTGTTGTCCTTGGCGGTCCTCCACCAGAGGGCCGTGGTGCCCCTGTCTAGTTTCCCAGTCTCTTGATCTGTTCATCCTCCCGATGCCCCATCTCACTCTCAATTACCATTCATCTCCCGCTTCACTTCATACATGCCCCATCCACGTCCGGTCACCCATCCTTCAATGTTTTCCACCTTGTCTTTCTCCCTAAATGTACTATTGTATATATATAAGGTCTCTGTCGACCTCTTACCAGCGATTGGGCGGGTTTTTGATAACTTTTCCCGCCTCTAAGACACTGGACCACAATAATCAGCCCGCCAGGGCGACAAAGACTTCCATTATAAGCGTGTTTTTTGTTTCTAGGTTAGTTGACATTCGAGAGCCCCATCAGGGCTGGTGTTTGTTGTTATGTGTCATTTATATTCTTTGTTTATTCATGTCTACCATATTTAACGCTACAAAATATTAAAGTCCTTACAAACAAACAAACTAATTAAGTTAATGTTTTCAGGAATAGGATGATTATATTTAAATGAAGTGTACCCATATTTGCTTGGAGGGAGAGTGGAAAATCAATTTGGAAAAACCATTCTCAGTACACCCGACCGAGATTCTAACCTCGATCTCCCCGTCATCGACAGTCTAGTCTACTGTGAAAGTAGCGTATTAAACCATGTGGCCACCGAAGCGGGTCGTTGGTTAGTTAAATATGTTAGCCGATATTTAGGTTAAGTAGTTTTCTAAACTTGGTGTTCCAGTTCCTGCCTTATTAACTGTGGCATATTGCAATTATTTATATATATTTAAAGTAGGGATGGGACCCTTGAATCCCTCAAATCCTAGGGATATTCAAGATTCAAGGATTTAATACTTAAATCCATTTAAAAAAATATATATTTTATATTTCTCAATTCTAATTGGTTTTAAAGCTGTAATACTTCCTGTTGATGGTTCAATACCAAAATAATGATAGGACAAACTCAATCATCAGACCCTAGACCAGTAATTTAACATTTTCTAACTATTTGTATTTTCTATTATTCTAGTATATTTATATTTTCTCTGAGGTTAATATTTTTTCCAGGACTCTGATAGAAATTCAAGATTTAGGATTCAAAACAAAATGAAGATTCAGATTAATAAAATAGGAGACTTAGCCCAACTCTAATTTAAAGATTTTAAATTGATTGTAAAATTATTATTTCCCAAATAGCTTGAAAATACATGAAAAAGTGTTGAAACACTCTAAATAATGTGTTAATGATGGGAAAGAAAGCTAACCTAAAATAGAGTTAGGTTAAACGTCGAGAGAGACAAAGAAATAAACTTTTCTCTTCATATCTTTCTTTACTCTCTCTCCACATTTCAAACTTCTAATCCATTTCTCCTTTCAGGTCGGCTTTCTATCTATGATTAACATTACATTACTGTAAAATGTTTCAAAATTGTTTTAATATGTTTAATGTTATTATAACTTTTACTTTTTAGTAGGAATATCAAATTCGACTCTTCGATAACTCAATACCCTCGATTCTTAATGATATCAAAAGAATTGATATAACTATTATGATTCTTGATACTTTGAT
Organism: Timema monikensis; assembly: GCA_902151445.1. Lineage (NCBI taxonomy): Eukaryota > Metazoa > Arthropoda > Insecta > Phasmatodea > Timematidae > Timema > Timema monikensis. Next base: position 90,966 of record CABFVZ010002570.1, on the reverse strand, counting down.
TCTCAGCATTCAATCAAAGTTCTGGAAACTAAGAAAACAGCAACATTAAGAATGAGTTTTAATCAATTATTTCTATATTAGTTTATTTGCTATATATTTTGGTTCAATTAACAACGATCCTATTTGGCAAATTTAAAAGACTTGTGTATTTGACAACTGTTTGTTAAGCCTTTTTTAAATTATTTATAAATGTTTGACTCAGTGAGACTTTAGGCTCTCACATATCGAAGATACCCAAAACACAGAGTCAACAATCAAATAAACAGAGCCCTATCTAATCAAGAGCCTATCAAGAAATAACCTTTCAATGACATATTGCTCCCCACCGAGTATTATGAAGGACTAGAAAAACTCAGATTTATACTAAACACATGCTACAATTTCCTAACCTCACATTCTGGTTCATCCTGAACTGCCCGACCCAGCCACAAACAACAACAAACAACATCAGGTCACAGGTTCCTACCTTACAACAAATCGAGATGTAGTAGCTGCAAACTTCACCAACCTTCCACCTCATTCTACAGCAGACTCGCACAAATGGAATACCCCTCGAAAGGCCACAATAACTGCTTCACAGACAATCTTAAAAAACAGCTGTATTTCTGAATAAATTGGCCTCACCACAAGAACACTCAGACAACGAATGATACCAAGCACAACCGTGACAAAACCAGTAGCACTTCATGTCCAAACACATGATGCAGTTTTTGACTCAAGCTAGAGTGCTAGAGTAATACGAGCCCTCCCTAATAGTTGCAATACTTCCCAGCTTCGTAGGTGGGAACTTGCTCACCAATATATTACCAAATCCAGGCACCCCCCTGGTCTCAATCTTATATAACATTTTCTCACTTTCTTCCAAGCAAGCCTACTCAAACCAACAAACATTATATCTACCAAGAGTCAAGATACAAGTATGAACAGGCAACAACAGTATTTAAGTGACCATGATCTATATACCTCTAGACAAGCTGCCATTGTCTGTGTCTGTGTCTTCGTCTGCTGAAGAAGGGACTGATGTACCCTGAAAATTACATAATTATGTGTTTTAAATGTGAACTTTGACAAGTGTGTAGGATCGCCCTTCTATCCTGCTTTCAATGTTTCAATTAATACAGCCATTTTTCCCTTGTCACATATAATAAATTATTTACAGTGATATTACATTGATTTAATTTATACAATGCAAGAACTAAGCTTTCAATGCGAAAGTTAAATATACACCTTAAACTTTGGAGGGTAATAACAAAATTTAAAAATTATTACTGTTCTGACAAAGATTTTTAGACTAATAGCATGAACAAAGTAAAGGCTGGTAATGTAGATTATACAATTAAAATATTAGCAAATATTTCCAAATATATTAAGAAAGTTTTTGTGAGTTATAATTGATGTGTTGAGTAGTTAAATATAAAAATGACAAGGATAATAATTTTGAAATGAAGAACACTTTTCCGGGAAAAGAGTAGACAAATCAAAAAGATGGGTAAAGAAAGAAAGAGACACAACTTTATTAAAATAGCACAATTAAATGATTCACTTTTCCATTTAGGAACATAATGTGTGTTATGGACAAGATAGTAACAGCTTTGGAAGAATGATGGAAAATTCGCAATTCATTATTTGCAAACATTTATAATATTAATGTAACATCTTAAAGTATATGCATGAATAAGACTTTTTTGACTGCCATGCACTGTTTGTAAAAATTTTCATATGATATTCAAAAAAAGGTTGTAGCTATTAGTCTTAAAGATGAATTTGGATGATTATGCACAAAAGTGGGATGTATTCAAATAATCTGTCCCCAAAGAATAGCTTTAATCAATGTTTATTTTCAACAGACAGAAGACAGAGATGACCTTCAGCTATAAAACCACAGTGCCGATTAAAAATAGAAATGTATTAAGTCCGACACCTTAGCTCAGACGATGGCGTGTCTGCCTATTGAACCAAGGGTCCCAGGTTCGATTCTCTGCATGGCCGACAATTTGGGTTCACCCTTTCACATTGATAAATTAACAACCAGATACTGGATGTTGTGCCTATCCTAGTCTTAGGTTAGATTATAAGGCATATGAAGTTACGACAGGCCTAGCAAGCCGGTAGTGAAAAATATATGACTTGAATAAAAAACTGACCCAGACCTTAGGCTAGAAACAGTAATGGATGTAAAAAAAAGATGTTTATCAAAATTTGAATCATCAATTAATGATGCAAAAGCACTAAAATAAAACTTTTAGGAACCGTCCTATTTTCTGTGATGTTTAAATACAATTTCTTCAACCAAGTATAGAACATTTGTTCGGCGAATAAAACTATTGTTAAGTTTTTCATTTACATGAGTATAGGATTATTTTCTAAATTTAATCCCCATGTCAGTAGAAAGTGATGTTTTGAAAAATCCTCTGGCCTAAATGAGAAAGTTGGGGGAAAAATAGAACAATGCTCATTTTGTGAAAAAATGTGTTAGCACGAATTTCTGGTAACTTACCTCTTGAACTTAAAGTTGTTTTTTTATAGTCAGTCGATAATTTTAGGATTGTTAATATCAACAAATATTTTTTTATTTTTTACTGGTGGATTTACATATTTTATAGACGTTTAAAATAGTGAAGATATCCCATTTAAATATATGGGAGTATCATGTTTTTGCCCCTCAAATGCCTGTATTCAAAATATTATTTATCAGTACTATAATCATGCTTGGTGTGCACATTTAAATTAAGATATAGATACTTGGATTGCATGTGCCACCAATGATTGTAATAATAGATTGCTAGCAGTTAACAATGATAAATAGTGGTATATATAGACATATGTTAAGGTTGTAAGTCAACCCCTGGGTGCAAGGAAAGGCTAATTCTATTGTACTTACATGCCTTGAAGATAGACATGTGAAGAGAGATGCAACAAAACTTCAATGAGAGAGGTAAATAATACATACCTTTTTCCTGCATCTTCTTCCAATAAATAGCAAAATGTTCTTCAAAAGTAGAAAATAAATTATCTTTGAAAAGATAGATAAATAAAAACTTACCTTTTGAAGTTACCAAACATTTGAGCATCTCCCAGAAATTTTCCAAAGTCAATATGAAACAGATGACCAGATGTTTTTAGCATAATATTGTCATTATGCCTATCACATATTCCCAATATATATGTTGCAACACTGTAGCCTGCACATGATGCTGAAAGTAAGATACGTAAATACAAAATATTACTTTTTTTGAAATATCACAAGGAAAAAAAAATTCTACAAGAAAAAATAGGAATCTTTTAAATGTTCATGTTCAAAACTTTCAAATTATTATTTTAATATGTCTATGTAAAGCATTCAACCCGAAAGTTGGTTGGATCTTCAGCAGCTCACTGTCAGCTGTGAAGCCTAGGCGGCACTGAAGAGTACTAGGGAAATAAGGAGTGAGGTAGTTTCCTCATCAGAGCCAGAAGGTACTATTACACATCAGTCTGTCAAGACCACCGAAATACATATAATAAATTAATATACTAGGTAATCAAATAAAAATCATAAAATTGAATGAAAATAAAGCACAAATAAAAGTACAACACTAACAGATACTATATACAAACACTTATATTTCAATGCTTCCCCAGGTAATAGTAAGTAGTTATAGATCTATTACTGTTTCCAGCCTGTGGTCAGTTTTTGGTCAAGCCATATATTCTCCACTACCAGCTTTCTAGGCCTGTCATACGCCTTATAATATAACTTAAGACTAGGACAGGCACGACATCCAGTCCTCAGCAGCTAATTTATCAATTTGAAAAGGTAAATCCATATTTCACCAATGATAAATTTTTCTGTCATGTCGGGAAACAAGCCCTGGTCCCTTAGCTCAAAAGGTGGTGGTGGTGGTGGTGGTCAGTGGCGTAGAAGATTATAAAGAAGGGGATACTTAAATGCTAGTTACAGTCCCACTAAAACAATACATCTTGTTTATCAGCTCCCTTTCTTCCATTTTAAAACTTTGCTGAAAACTAAATATATTTTAATTTTTAAACAATTCTAGCGCAAACATCACACAAAACATTGTCTTCAGAGACTAAAATTAAATGAAAAAAGTTTTTAGAAAGGTTCAAATGCTCAAACAGGGAAAGCACAAGATTTCTCATCAAAATTTTATAAATAAAAAAAGTTATTATATTGTTTATTCAGCTGTAACGAATTGTGTTCTTTGTACATGAAATAGTCTTTATTGAAGGCCTATGTGGGTAAACTTTTAAGTTAGGTAGTAGGGTAGATTTATGCCTGATTATCTTGTGCAGAAATCTTTTGCTGAATACCAGTACCCCTAACCCCCGCCTATTTCCTTCAAAACATCCCAAAGCACTTAAAATTGCAAACACTGTCAAGTATAGAAAAACAATCAAAACTTTCACAATACATAGCATATAAATTTAATAAACTAGCATTTAGAAGTTGACAATATTTAGTTTAGTATTGTTCACGGACTGTTTATTTGCATAATATTACAAATAATACCAATTATTAATTTGTTAACCTCGCTTATAAACACAAATAAAATTTGAGAACTTTGTCAAGACTATCCTTTTCTAGAGGCTAATAATAGCAATACCCCAAGAATGGGGATAAAGGGATGGGAATCTGAAAGTATTGATGACAACTATAAAAACAAATTATTTGCAACAAATTGAGGTGAGCCAATCTAAACAGGGGAAGATAGATAAATAAATAATATCGACAGTTCTAAGGTAAAAGGTTGTAAGCCTCATTTTTAAAATTTTACAGGAGAGCAACATTTCTGTTTTCTTCCAAGACAATCTATATATGAGTAACTGGTTATGTTTATATGAAAGATTGAATTTTATGTGGTTAAAATAACTAACAAAGGATTAATATTACTGTTAAATATACTGAAAAAACTCAACATTTTAGGGTTAGCGCTTTTTACTTTGGAGAATTCTGCAAGCAATATGAAATTGTAAGCCTCATTAACATGCCATAGTATATTATTATTATTGTTTTAATCTATTATTTGTTTTAAGTCTACAGTATGACATACATTTTTATTTGACAAATTGAAGATAATTACTACAGGCCTAAAACTTATAGTTTGTTAGAAAACTTATAAACTGTCAATATTTAGGATACAGTTATAAAGAAGAAGGGAAAAATACCCCTAAGAAACATAGGCTATGAATTAACTGTATCTTACAAAATGAGGAGAATAAATGGTTAAAAAAGTAACCAAAATACTCACAGAATAACTTGAATGCACCGGAAACAAAATAATTAAATTTAATCCACTTCATTATCTTCATCTGTTTCATTAAGACAATCTTGAATGTTGTTTTTCTTTGGAAGAGTCCTATATTCACGATAGTAGCGTTTTGGGATCACTCTTTTTGAACACAAATTATTCAAATCTTTGTACTTTGTAACTAAAATGGGTTGACGGATTGAATATAAAACTTTTAGGTCTAAATTATTCACCGGACCGTCTTTTTTTCCTCCTGAAACTTTAAATGAATGGGCATTTTTGATTCATTAAAACTATCATAAAATCCTACCACATCATTACCCTTATAAATGGTTAGTCAACATATTTCACGTATTTTGATTTTTGCACCTTCTTCCCTTTTGGTTTTTGTATCCGGTAAAACTGATTCTTGGTATTCTTTCCAGTTAGAAAATGAACTGTAAGAAAGGACATCAACATTGTAAGGCTTTGGTGATATTCTACTGTTGGTAATTAGTGTTGCCCATTCTGATGGAGCCCAAATAACTTTGTTCCTGTAACATGACTCAATACATGCATGCATTGAATCCACAGGCATGTGTAATGAGGTAGTTCAAAGTAATTTGCTCTATACTTTCTGAATGTTTTATAAAATAATACAACATAGCCCAAAGCTGCCGGTTCTTATTTTGTCCCGGACAGCTATCACAATACAAAGCTACATTCTTCACTTTGTGTCTACTTTCAACTATGATCAGATACTTGTAAACAATACCGCAAACATCATTTGACCCCCTTTTCCCACCGCTCTCTCCCCATAGGTAGCAAAATACATCTCTAGTTCCACTTTCATACGGAGTAAAATTATAAATAGCATATTTACAACTATAGTACCTAAGTATATTTTTCTGTCCAAAAGGGGTATTTAGTATCTTCTCAAGATAAAATGATACCACAAAAAGTTTCATCAGTTTTTTTAAAATGCTTTTATGGTAAGGGTCAGGAGTATAATCTTGTTTATTTTTGAAATTTTCACATTTTAAGTGCTTGTCTTTCTTCAGTCAGTGATTATCAATATTAAACTCTTTATTAAATATTTCTCAAAATACATATTCTTTCAATGGATCTAAATTTTTTTCTATATACTCGGTGACATATATTCTGTATATATTGGCCAAATTTTTAAACTCCACCGGTAAATAGAGTTTGTTTGTACTCTGGCGACAATAGTGTGAGGGTACAGCTGGAAGGGATTTTATATATTTGTCAACAATTTCCCTTTTTTCCTGAGAAGGTTTATTTGAAGGCTCTTTCCTACCCCTCATGTCTAGTTTTAGGTTTGTGTATTTCCGTTTTGTTCTCAAATGAATACTGCAGAACTCTTGGACTAATATCATGCGTCTTTATTAAAAATTGCTGGCAGACTTTAAATTTGTCGCCTCCTTTGGACAAATAATAACTAAACGATCGACATCTTCTACTTTCACTGTGCTTTATATATATTCTTTTCTTTTCGTTTTCTTCCATACAAGAAAATGAAAAACTTTTTTTATCTTCAAAATCTAGTTTGTAATATAGGTCACAGATTTATTGCCTATCTTCACATACATTTTTTGTACAGTTGTTCCGACACTTCCCGTGGGCACATGGGTCTGGCTGTAAATTTTTTGATGGCATAACTTTATTAGTTTTAAATACTTATATAAGTCTACCCTTTATGCTTCTTTTTCTTTTAAATACAAGCTTTAGATAATTTTTCTTCTTCGTCTTCCTTTTTCATCAACAGTATCATCTTTTGTTTCATTTTCCCCGATAACTTATAGATGTTCTACAATGTTTTCATTAGAGCTGGTAGCATTTTCAACAATGACGTCTTAACTATTTTCAGTATCGCAGGATATATTTTCACTCTCATTATTTCCATAAACTTCTTTATGGAGAAATAATTGAGTTCTTGAGGTTGAAAGTTTTGTGTACTATGTTCATTTAATTCTAAATTTGTGTCCAAAGTATTAATAGTCCCAGTATTGTGTTCAATTAGCAAATATTCCTCTAATAGAAATGTGCAATTTTCATCAACAATAATTATAATATTACTATCTAGATACGTATCAACCATATCAATTTTCCTATCTATTAAGTGAGTGCTTTGAGTTGGAAAAAGAACCACATTCACCGGTCTACTGGAGTGAAAATTATTCTCTATACAATAATTATTTACAATACTTGTAGATCCACTCACACTTTGTTCATTTTCACTATTATTCACTAAATGAAGTGTTTGTTGTTCATCACTGGAGTGAAAACTTATCTCTGTACGATTATTTAAATTACTTACAGGGTCAACTTTGTACAATTTCATCACTATTCACTGACTGACTGCTAATTTGAGAATCCTTTTTGATCGGAGACATTATGAAATAAATAAAAAAACACTTAAACTTTAGGATCAATCTGATCACTTAAACAAAGAAATACTGTAAAATGAGATCTGAAATGCTAAATAGTGATGTTTTTAAATTGTGTAGCCCTTATAAAACAGCCTATCTATCAAGGAACATGAAAGTAAAGTGGTGTGAGCCTACAGCCTGAGGCTCACTGCCTGTTACCTTCCTACATCTGTGCTGGATGAGGGTTACTCAAAAAAATAAAGTGCTATACGGTATTTTTATTAATATTGGTTTGAGCGTTATAGCACTTTACCTACATGAACTGAATTATACCAAAATCTAAGATTTTAGTTTTTTGAGGGTTACAACCTTTTACCTTAGAGCCAGTGATATTTTCTCCATGCAAGAAGCATCTATAACAATTTTATCATAGCCGCTTTGGTGGCAGGGTGGTCTAATGCCCCACTCTAATGTTGGACTAGACTGCTGAAGATGGGGAGATCAGGGTTCAATCCCGGTCGGGTGCAATGAGGGTGATTTTTCCAAAATGGGTTTCCACTCTCTTTCCATGCAAGTGTGGGTGCATTTCTTCTAAATTAAGACTTCCTAATTCTTAACATATTAGTGTGACCAGTACATATGCGATAACCCAAATGTGTAGTAAGAAGTGATGCTAAGAAAAAAAATTGTTATCACTTAAAAAAGTATATAAACCCTTGGTATTTTTTTTATAACTGTCCAAACAAAGGTTTGATGAAACTTAGTCTCCTAGTCTACCCTGACGCTACATCTAAAAATCTATGTATATATACAAATATTAAATATAGTCTATTTATATATAGTATTTTTCAGGATTAAAGAAAATCAGGGAATTAAAGGACACATCATTTTATATAACCAAAGCAAATAAAAATCCATGTTTATTATAATTACTTGAAAACACCCTAAATCTATTATTGATTCTATTTACAAAGGGCATATCTGTACCTGTGAAGTTTTCCACAGCTCTCTCATACTCAAACGTGGAGGGATTGTGTTTCGCCAACCACTCGGCAATAGGTCTGTCTTTGAATGAACCGGTCAACCCCAACTCCTGCATTGGTAACCATTTCAAGCATACCTACAGTTTCAAAGCAAACAAATCTGACATTTTAGTATACTTGCCTATTATATTTACAAAATATATGTCATACATATTGACATATTTAACATGCAAATCTGTTTAGTGTCATTATTGGTTGTTTTTTCTAGCTATAACATTTTATTTTAGGAATTAAAATCAATCACGAGAGTGAGTATTAGTACTTGTAAGAGTATGAAGTGTGTATATCATTAGCATACTTTAAGACGCATTGAAAGTAGTACAGAAGGGTGAGTCCTACACGCTTACCAGAAAACTGTAGGCCTCAAAGTTCACAATTAAAACCCAGCAAAACACACAATTACATAATTTTTGAGGTAAATCAGCCCCCTTCTTCTATAAGCTCTTTACGTTTTATTTTGAACAAAGAAGTTAATTATTAGTGTTGAATGGAAGTACTAGCTCTGGTTTGGTTGCTTGTTGAGAAAGAGATGATGAAAGGAAACTGCGATAAGCTGCTAAATATCACAGGGAGAAGAACTGAACTGAACTGAACTGAACTGAACTGAGAGCTTCTGTTTGTAACAGTTGAAATAATTAAATGAGACAAATACAACATTTGTGTTTGATATACCTTTACACAAAATTAATTAAAATAATTTGTGTAATGGGTCAAATCAGCCCCATGAGGACAAATGAGCTAATTGAATAAAGAAGTAGCAATCACATTCTATAAAACTGCTGACCATATGACACCTTCTATCTGCAAATGTTAGCATTATCATTGCTAATGGTGGCGGATGCTCATTGGCAGGCTCACTCCATGGAGTTTATTACTAACATTATTAAACATTTTAGAAAACATTCTAATATAATAATTTAAGTATGGAGCATTACAATACAAAATAATAAGATTTGAAAATTGATGTACTAATAATAGTTTAGTATAATCAAGGGACAAAATCAGAGAAAATATAATAACAATTTATAAAAAGATTTTGCAAAAGAGATTAAAAATGATTAAAAAATTGACTAGTGTTAAGGTTTTTTGTAAATAGTCAGGTGACCTGGCAGTCTAGGGGTAAGGTGCCAGACTTCTGTGCTGGGGTCCGGAGTTCAATCCTCGGTCCCGGCACGGATTTATCTGATTACCAAACCCTTCCTTCACCTCTGACAAGACATCTTGTGAATGTGAGGAATGCCAGGCCTCCACCGTGGTTCGGATTCCACGTTAAACTGTAGGTCCTTCATTTCATCTCACAATCACCCTACCATTACACATTAGCGTAAGTGCGTACAAATGTTTATGTCAAGGAATAAAATTGAAAAAATAACTAATCATAAAATATAAAGTTTTTAGAATTAGGATTTATTTTCTTAAATTGATGTAAGGTGAAGTGTAATTTCAAAGTATTATTTGAATTGTAATCCCCTGAGCCCTGTTGTCAAGGATGGTTGCATTTAATTCAACATGTTTCGATATTTAAATACCATCTTCAGGAATATTAAACGACAAAATAAAGGAAGATTAGATTTAACAAAATATATAAGTTAAGTGAAATCAAATAGTAATGAAATAGGAATATTAAAAATGTTGATAGAATTAGAATAATATAAACGTGAAGTCAATTTTACATGTTTCTGAAGCACAAATGTTGCTGTTTATATCATGATTGTTAAATTGAATGAGAATGACCACAAGTATGATCTATTTATAAGCTGTTGCAAGAAATAACTGGAAATGACTATATAGGTCAAGAAAGTTTGGTACCATGGTCTAAAATGTTGTAGGTGTGGGGTGTGGAGTGCTGAAGTGATTTGAAAGGTACTGAAAATAAATAATGGGGATGGATAGAAGTAAAGATACTATGTCTTCTCAACACAGGCCCAATCAGGTCTTTACTACACTAGAAGAAGGGGCCGAAAGAAGAGGAAAAAGGAGATTTTAAAATGAAGTTTGGAAAAGTAGGTGGAAATATGAAAAATTTGGTATTTTTATATATATAGGCAAATAATTAATAGTGTTTACAACAATTTGGTTTTCAAATTGTAACTGTTTGTTGATTATATTTTTCTTGTTTAATAAAGTTGTTTGCATAAAAGAATTATTTGCTATGTTAAATATTTTACCTTTGTGAGATTGGTGAAGAAGTTACATACAATTGCTAGGCTTATTTCTTATTGAAACTCCTTATTTGAAATACTGTTTTTAAATGTTTTCTAAAATGTTATTATTGGTTAAGATTAAATTTATAGCATTGTATTCACTAATTTCTTATCAGTTATTAATTTTAAAAATAAAATTACAATGCAAAAGATAAAATAAACAATTTAAGTCAGCTGTGACGCTATAATGTGGGATTGACATTATAAAGTAAGCTTACAAGGGGTCTTTTGAGTACTTGAATTTTGAGCTCTAACCAGAATCTTTAAGAGCAGCTTGGGTTAGAACTTGACAGCTTTATAGGCTCATCAAATTCAAACTCACACAAGCCTATTTCTGTGCTGAAGTTTGTCTGTTAATGGTTTACTTATTCTTTAATTAATTTTAGGTCTTTGTGGGAATTATATTTTTACTTCGGGACTCAACTGAGCTAGTATGCAGAGTTAAATCTTATGTTTTAGTTTGTGAACCTCTCACAAAAAGCACTGGTGGACTTGATTATTAGTTTATCTACCTATTATTATCATCTATGATAAAAAAGCAAATGGATGCCATTCCAAATAATAATGTTAACCTAAGAGATGTGTCTCTATGTACATAAGTGTGGTGGAGGTGTATTTCACGCATAATTTTACATTTAAAAGTCACTTTTATTATTATATTTCACTAAACATAAATTTTCCTTCAGTGATAAATATCACCATCGAGAAGCCTAATGTGGTTGTTATTAATTTCAATGAGACTCAGTTGTGTTAAGTAGTTGTAAAATTAAAGTGACTATTATTATTATTATTAGCATCTTATATTAAAGTAAAAAAGAGGAATGTTGAGAAATATAATAGACGATAACAAAACAGGCAATAATGTCAATCTGGCAACTTGAGGGTCGACTTCAGAGCCACATACATGGGTGCATGTGTGCCTCACCTCTTTTGTGACCAGTGGGTACACAAGCAAATGTAACCATCTTGAGATCCAAGCCATCCTTCAACCATAACTTGTCCATGATGCGAACCATTTGTATCACCAGCATATCTTGTTGAAGGTCATCTCCCACCTTCCAACATATTCAAACTTTTCAATATATATCTCATAGCTATGAGCTTTAGGAGAAGCTTGCATAAGTTAGACTCAAATTAAAAACACTTTAGCTCACAGACCTCTCATATGTTCAATTTTTTTTTTTTACATTGTGTTTCCCTAATTATTTGGTTTGTATGCATGAACTAACTAAGCTATGATGTTAGGAACTAAACAAATCGAGGCTTCGATCAATGATCTGCCTGTCATCAAAAAAGTACAGTATATTGCAAGAGTGATGCCTCAGACCATTTGACCAATGAAACAGGTTAATATTTTTGAAAAACAGGGTTTCCAAACTCAATACCTTCAATTCTTAATGGTATCAAAAGAATTGAGAGCCAATCTTAGTATTACTATTTTCGATACTTCGATTCTTAGCTCTAAATGAAAGTATTGGCAACCAAGCAAAATGGCAAAATTCAGAATGAATTTTGTGAATTTAGGATAGTTATATTTTTGACAATTATTTATAGCATTTAAAAAAAATTATAAATGTTTATTCAGTGAGGCTTTAATTGTAGGTATAAATCCATGCTTAATATTGTAATTCCTAATTATTTATTAATTATGGTTTTTTATTGCATTAATACTTGGTGAAACAGATCTTTTTCTTTGTCAATTTTTTTTTATAATTAATCTATTTTAGTTTGTTTTATCTGTGTTATTAAGTCAGATAAGAATCCTTCTATGCGAAGTTGTTTTCATGAAAAAATAATGAAAATGGAAATGTTCAAGAATCAGAAAATTGAGGTGGAAGTTAAGAATTGGAACTAAGAAAAACAGCTATTGTGACATCTCTATCATAAAATGATGATGTTAAGTATCCTAACCTTGAAGATGGCTGGTATGATTCCCGTCTCTGCACTGAGGAAATTGATCTTGAGTGGGAGAGTATTTGAGGGAAAGTATGAGCAAGTCCGCACTTGTACTCCCACCACTTCCAAGCTAGGGCTTAAAGGGAGACAAGTAGTGGAGTCCTCTAGACTGTGGTGTAATATCTCCATTTCTTGCATTAGCACTTTCAGGCGCAAAGATTCCTTGGTAGTCTTCACACTCCTCGCCACCTCGTATAGATTCTAAACACATTATTTTACAACTTGACAAATTCACAATGACAATGTTGCGAGTTCTTGACAAACTAGCAATATATATATTAAATAAAGCTGCCAATTACTATTTCAGGGTTACAAGCCACCCCCTCTGTGAGGGAGGGGCCAACGAAGAGGGAAGTAACATGGTGGAGACGACTGCATCTCGAGCTACAATGTCCTTGGATCTACGAGAGGCAGTCATCCCCCAGCTCAAGAAGAATTATTAAGGGATTCTATAAATTGTAATATATTGTAATCATTGTCAACACTATGTACTCTCCTTTTCCAATAAATGCCTTCGCTCTTCGGCGAGTCCTACGGAACTTCTTTGCTTCTATACCCGCACCTCACCCCCAAGCAAAAGGTATAAAAGCGAGGGAAGCTCCACCTTGGGAGCAGCGGGAGGAACCCGACAACATGAAATCATCAAGGAAGCTAGGATGAGATGGTATGGACACAAAATAAGGATGGAGGGAGAGAGGATTCTAAGGAGATTAATGGATATAAAGTAGGTAGGGAAGAGACCACAAGAGAGACCAAGGAAAAGATAGGAGGAACAGATAGCAGCAAGTGTGCAAGTGAGAGGAGAGTGGGAGAGAGTGCAGGAGGAAGAATGGTGGAAGAAGAGAGGGAGATGGAGGCATTTCACTTAACAAACCCGGCCACAGGCTGGAAACAGTTCATGATGATGATGATGATGATGATGATGATGATGATGATGATGTTGTTGTTGATGATGTTGATGATGATGATGATATATCTGCCAAGTTTAATGAGGCTGTTAAAATATTAAAAATAGGAAATTTTCTTTCTATTTTCATTTAAAACAGATAAATTCCAAGCAAATAATTAAAGCACATAAAGTAATAGTTAAATATAAGGGTGAGGTGTTTGAATCCTAAATTCCTTTAGAATATTCATGATTTTAAAAAAAAAGTTATATTTTTTTCCAATTTTAAATTGTAATCTGTTTTAGAGCTCGATTTGGATTTAATAAGAAAAAATATATTTAGATTTGTTAAATAATAGATTCAACACATCTCTAGTGTTTTTTCTGGATTGCGTTTTACTAACTGTTTAGCTATACACATAATGTACTAATTATGTTAATGAGTTAGGGATGAGGAAGTTTGAATTTATAGTAAGTGTATCGACATTTGTGTGAAGGGAGGGGAAAAAAAACCTTTTGGTAAAACCACTTTTGGTACACTTGACTGGGATCCAAACCTCGATCTTCCTGTAATCAGCAGTCTAATATACATGATAATGAAGCCTTGGACCATGTGACCACTGATACAGGTCATTTCTAGTTTTATTAGATTAATAATTATAATAATGCTTTACTATTGTCCATCCATTACTCTTTCCAGCCTGTGGCCTGGCTCAGTTTTTTATTCAAGTCATATTTTCCCCTACCGGCTTGCTAGGCCTGTCATAGCTTCATATGCCTTATCGTCTATCTTAAGACTGGGACAGGCACAACATCCACGTTAATTCATCAGCGTGGAAGCTGAAAAATACATTTCACTAGTGATACATTTTTCAGCCATGCTGGAAATTGAACCTGGGACCCTGAGCTCAGTAGACAGACGCGCCACCCACTGAGCTATGGTTTCGTATAGTGAAAATATGCTAAGAATTTTAATACAAAGGAAAAAGGTCACCAATTGGCCAGATAAAAAAAAAATTACATGAGAATACAAAGGAATTACTACAAACTTAGTATTATAAAGTAATGTTCAACAATGAAGTAGATATTAGAGCTCCTTCACACGGGGCCACTCGGCAGTGCTTCCAAGAAGAAATCCTGCTTACACCAGCTATTTCTATGAGTATAATTCATTTGAAATCCTGCTTACACCAGCTATTTCTATGAGTATAATTCATTTGAAATTCTGCTTAACTAGCTATTTCTACAAGTAGAATTTGTTTGAAATCCTGCCTACATTAACTATTTCAACAAGTAGAATTCAATCTTCAAGTGAACACGGATGTGGAAAAAGATCTACTTTTACAGTGATGCTGCTTATATTGAGGAAGAATATATGTAAAAAGAAAAGCATCAGGGTCTATTGCTTTTGGAAATACTGTTTTGGGGACGGTTTCATTATTTTATTTGATGATTCATAAAACAATCATAAAAAGGTTTTTCATATTTTCACATATCTAAAAAATCATTACAAGAGCTTCTAGCTGGAATTATCAACGAATTTTTTTTTTTAAGCATCATGAGACAGACCATTCCACAATATGAAAGATGGATTTGAGACCGAGGTGAGATAAAAAAAAATCCCTATTTTTTAAATTTTAAATTCTTTATTGTATGCATAAAACATAAATTAAAATTCAATCATATTAGTTAATTTCATAGTATAAGTACAAAATGCCTTGCAGTTCCCCCCCAGCAATTCCTTGTCCAAAGTTAGTGTCAGAAGATTAAACTACAAAAATTGTGATAACACAAGCAACCTCATTCACTTTCAAGTAGATATTGGGGATATTGGTTAGGGAATTGGTGACCAACAGCTGTGCATTAGCAGCGCTATCGACGTGCCATGTGTGCGCCACCAAGATGGTGGTGTGGCTACAACCTCGTGGGGGACATCACTAATTCAATTTCTGGTTTCATGACGAGCAGCGCCACTTTTAGTGGCTGCCATCAGCGACGAGCCAACTACTCAGAATGGAGGAAGTGATGCTGTTCTGTGTCTGTGTGTGAAACCCTCCATTTATCTCTAGTATTTGCGAGCGGAAGCTTTTTTGGTTGTCCATTGTCAATAGCTTATTTTGTTTCCCATTATTATTATTACTGCTTCTTACTACCCGTTCGGTTTGTACGCACTTACGCTAATTTGTAATAATAGGGTGATTGTGAGATGAAATGGAGGACCTACAGTTTAACGTGGGATCCAAACAACGGTGGAGGCCTGGCATTCCCCACATTCACAAGTTGTGATTAATACACGTCTTGTCAGAGGTGAAGGAAGGGTTTGGTAAGCAGATAAATTTGTGCTGGGATCAAGGAATGAACCCCGGACACCAGCACAGAAGTCTGACACTTTAACCCTAGACCACCAGGTCACCAATATTTTGTTATACTGTTAAAAAGGTTTATGACTGTTTTTTTTCTTCTATGTGTAGTAATAGACATTCAGATTGTTCACATTTATAATGTTGTTAATAATATTAATATTAACAAAAAAAATTGGATTTTTTTATTAAAAATTATTTATTCATTATAATAAAAACTAATATGGGATTTAATGCTAATTTTTATATTAAATTTATATTCTTGAAAAAATTAATAATTAATACTAGGCCATCAACATATCAAGGTCAACAATACATAGAAAATAAATAAAACAGTCATATAGGTTTGTTGTATAAACCTAAAATGTGACTGTCAGAAGTGATAGCTGCTAAACACATGTTTTTGCAGATCATATGGTTTGGTGTAGGGATACATAATTTGGTCTAGTAACTTTTCAGAGCTATCAGCTGTGAGCTGTCAGTCAGCACCAAAGAAGTCGTGTGAGAGGTATAGCTTAAAATCATGACTTAGCCTGGTGCTCTATTCCAAAAACATAGATATTATGATATGCTTG
This sequence comes from Timema monikensis, assembly GCA_902151445.1. Lineage (NCBI taxonomy): Eukaryota > Metazoa > Arthropoda > Insecta > Phasmatodea > Timematidae > Timema > Timema monikensis. The sequence goes on along the minus strand of CABFVZ010002570.1, from coordinate 74,324 downwards.
CCAAGTTGTAGTAACTTTTCATCCCTGACATGTACCACTTTAGAGCTCACAATATCGTGAGTGAAACTTTATTTAATTCAATGTCTGATATGATCAGCGACATCAACATGAATACTCAAATTAACATGTTTTTAATTTTAGATGTATGCACTACCTTAACTAGAAGTTGTTGAGACAAGAAGCGCTGTCTGAGGGATTCTCCTGTCATGGCTAGTAATGCCCTAAGCATGAGTTGCAGCCGACGGTGATATCGAGCTTCACTTAGGCTCACATCATCCTCCCCTCTGGACTCCGAGGAAGAGTTCTGGGACAGTTTAAAGATGTTTAACTCAAGGTCTGTTAAGAGGTAACGCTTCCATATCCAAAGTAAAGGTAAAATGATAATTGAAAAGTCAAAAGAAGTGTCAAATGTAAAAAACAACACAAAACACTCACATATATTTTAACTTTCATTTCTTTTGGTTAAAATAATAGGCAAATATAAGAAAAGATATTTAAATCAAAATAAAAACTCCCTAATTAATTAATATAATGATTTTGAAAGGGATGACTAAAATATAGTTGTAAAAATGATTAAAATGCTATATAATAGATGGCACTAAAAAAATACTTATATGAAAAACATAATCCAAGAATATTGCGAAATAAAAGTCTCCTTTCCTCCAAATTATATAATACTTTTATAAAACCATTTTTGAAAGTGTGCACTCAAAAACTGGATTTAAAAAAATATATAAAATATTTTAACTGATCCAAGACATAGGTATACAATTTATTAAAACAATATAAATCTTGTTTTGACTGTACATTGAATTTAACTGACTTTTTAATCTGTAAAGAAAGATCAACAATAGATTACCACTAATTAAAAATACATCCATCATCCTAAGAACCCCAAAATCATCCAAAACAAAAAGCCAAGTGACACAATTTCGGTATCCACTTAGTTTTAAATAACCTTAAGGTAAGTAAAGTAGAGTCTGGGAATCTCGACATTCCGTGTAACTCAACACGCGCAAGTGCACACAGTTGTCAACACCAGTCTTCACAATCCAAGGTCATTCAACCGTATAACCTCTCAGTTTGTGTAACTCGAGTGGAACAGTCATGTTGTGGTGTTTTTACAAGTGATGTGTTTGTTAGTTTTCCAATTCAGTAACGTGTTATTTGAATCAATACACTATTATATGTACAGTACTGTACTGCAGTTCTGTATATTACACATATGTATATACACCATTATATTAACACATACTATATTGTGCTGTACAAATGTACCTATAATATTTGATACTGTGCCATGATTCATCCTTTGTTTATATATCATTGTAATTTTATATTGAATTCTATTTTNATTTTAAAATCAATACATAATGTTATCAATTCTTTTCTTTCGATTCTAGTATGGTGTGGATATTTTTATTCCAATACTTTTAATGAGTGGCCTACATTATTGATACTTTTCTTTCGATACTAGTAAGGTATGGATATTTTTCTTCCAATACTTTTAATGAGTACAGTATTGATACTTTTCTTTAAATACCCCACCTCTACTCACAGCCCATCACTCCCACAAAAGACTCTCCCCTCCATCTATCCCCCTTACCCACTAAACCCGTGCATATCTCGTGTACCTCTCTCTTTACTATGTGCAAGCCTCTTTCACGCACGCACATCTTTCTTTATTGAGCTCGCAGTTCTGCAGAAAGTAATCAAATTTACCTATTTTCAACCATTTCCTTTTCCCCTCTTCCATGTTTAATAATGTAGGGTATATAATATCTTCATCCTTCTCTCATCTTTCAAACTCTCACTTATCTTTGATAGCCCTTCCTATTTCCCCAAGTTAGTGGAGTTTCTTCCCAGCTTATTATGGCTCACTTATTGCTGGCATGGGTATTCCCCTCCCATTTAATACTATAAAGGAAGTTTTATCACCCCCACCACAAACATGATTGACCAGACTTCCAGACTTTCTCTCACTATAAACACAAGGGTTATTGATAATTTAAAGATATAAAGTACAAAACAACTATTCGAGCTTCGTATTCGGCGGGTAGAATTCAATACTCGGCCATTCACTATTCAAAATTTTGAATATTCGCACACTCCTAGTAAACACACTACCTATGTTACCGACTACCTGTGGGAACTGGCCTGGTAATGTCTGCACCAACAGCCAGTAGAGATAGTGAGCCACACGAGGTGAGGCAAGAGCTCGTCGGATCAGGAACTCTGCAAGAGGAGACGCTTCCCAAGTCTCGTGCTTCAGCGCTTGAACTAATTGCGGCAGGAAATCAACCAGCTCATCATTGCGTATGGCTTGAATCCACGATACTGCCATTGATCGAACCTCTGTATCAGGAAAACTGAAATAATATATTAAACAATGAGCATCAATAAGACTCCAAATCTGTAGGTTTGAACATTTATTTCAAGGTCTGGTTTTAAACAAAGTAAAAATGGTGCAAATGGCTGAATTGAATTAAACATTGAATAATGGATACAAGGACAGGGCCTACACACTTACCAGAAAATTGTAGGCCTCAAAGTTAACAGTTAAAACACAACAAAACACATATTTATGTTCATCAGTCCTCTTCTTCAGCATAAGAGAGTAAAACACAGACTGGGCTACGGCAACATGACTAGAGGTTGATCATGGTCACTTAGATTATGTTGTTGAATGTTCCTTGATCAACAAATAAGGTTTAGGCTTGGATTCTGCCAAGCCTGTTCAAACTTGTGTATTTACTCTTGGTAAATGAATAGATTTCTGTATTTATATTATATTTAATTATTAAATTATCTGTTATTATTGAGTATAAGAGAACTGTTCAAAAAGTTCCTGAACTTTTTTTTATAATTTTTTCGGGCTCATTTACAAATTATTCAGCTTTGTCACCTTCAAAGTACATCCCTTCACGGTTGATACACCGCTCCCAATGCCGTTTACACTTCTTGAAGCAGTCCTCATAGGCGTTTTCGAGATTGCGCGCAGGTCGGCCAGCGATTTTTCTTTAATGTTTTCAAATGTGTCAAATTTTCGTCCTTTCAAAGTGGATTTTAGTTTTGGGAACAGGAAAAAGTATGTCTGGGCCAGGTCAAGTGAGTAGGGAGGTTGGGGAAGCAGTGGTCTCCGTTTTGGAGCATGAGTCATGAATCAGTAGTGATGCATGTGCAGGCGCATTGTTGCGATGAAGGAACCAGGACTTGTTTTTCCACAACTTGGGCTTTTTTATCCTGACATTTTTTTGCTGACGTCTCAGAACTTTAAGATAATACCAACAATTTATTGTTTGTCCCTCTGGGAAAAATTCATAATGAACACCACCCTCGACGTAAAAAAAAAACAACTATCAGTATGACTTTCATGTTCAACCTCACCGGCCATGCTTTTTTTGGTATCGGCCAATTTTTTTCCAACCTAATTTGAAGACTAGGTTTTTGGCTCTTTTCTCACTACCTTTCTCCTACATTCTCACCCCTTTATGTCTGCCACCAACAACTTGTGCTCACTCTCTAAGGATACACTTGGTATTACCTTGATGTTTATGGTCCACCCTTTCATTTCTTTATCCAAGTGAAAGTAGTTTATCTTCGAATGTTGCTCCCCATCCCAACTGTATCTAGTGATCTTATGACTTTCTATTTCTTTCTTATACCGGTTGTTTGCCTCTTTCATTTTATTTCTTGCGCAAAGCTCCAACAATTTCCTACCCTCCTTGTTTCTCTCTCCCCACCCTTCCTTCCCCAACACCTCCTTAAGCCCTATTCTCTCTTTTCCTATTTTTGCATTCAGATCACCCATTACTATCTGACACTTGTTTCCCATATGTCTTTCTAGGTCTTCCTCAAACTTGCCTTTTTCTTCTGCTGGGCACCCCCACTTGTTTCATCTCCACCATTTTTCCTCTCTCATTTATTGGCATCTTCATTATTCTATTGTTCATCGCTACTACCTCTGTGTGCGACCCTTCTCTTCTCACTACGAAGCCTACACCCTTATCCTCCCTTCATCATTCCCCATCCAATGTGAATTGAAGCCATTCCTTATTTCTCTCATGCTGCCCCCTCTCCACTTGGTCTCGCTCAGGCCCAGGATATCCAACCTTCTCTCGTCCATCAAATCCACGATCTATTCCACTCTTCCAGCCAGTGTTCCAATGTTCAGAGTCCCTATTATTAGTTTAAGGTTGTCAACAATTTTTCCAATATGACATTTTACTATGTTTTCTCGAGTATGGGTTTGTTTCGTCCACCGGCTTACTGAGCCTGTCGTGGCCTACACCTGACTAGCGGGGCTGCCCCTTATAGGTCCTCAGGTAGACCTCCTCTTGGTGGGTACCTGCTGTAACTGAGTCAATGGGTGCTAGCTCATAATCACCGACCATTTCACTCCCAGCTGGTAGCCAACTGGCCAGGCCCTGTTCCAAGCTTGCTGGTTTTGGCCCCGACTATACTCCGGTCTCTCGTCCACACCTGTCCTAGTATCCGTTGGGGTTAAACCCAACCTTCACCGGGTTACTCAGGTCCCGAGTTACACCACTTGGCGGTGAGATCAGGACTGAGTAGGAGAGACTAAGTGAGACTCACTAGGTAGGCTCCATGTATTGCGCGTCACTACCTTGTTAGTGTATTGTCTAAGAAAGCAATTTTAGGCTGTGTTGAGTTTTATTACGGCTGTTTATTGGAAAAAAGTGTGGCTTATTTTCAGGCAATACGATATACTAACTTAGTATTCAAATAAAGAGAGGATGGAAAACCTTTGATATAAACAATACACCCGTTTGAGCTTGAATCCAGCTTCTTAACCCTTTTGCTGCAATAATCGGATATATCCGATCTCGCATCAAAGCCATTGACTGCAGAAATCGACTTCACCCCACGATGAGTGAACTTTATCTACCTTTGCTGTGAGTCGGAAATAGCCACAAGAGTGTGAGAACGCTGAATTTTTCTTACCAGCATTCCCGTGTGCCTCTGACATCTGGTGTTAGTTTGAGACCTGTCGATTACCAGCTGCTAAATCATAACAATAGTAGTGCTTGTTTACTTCCACATTTCACTACTTGTAGCACACGTCAAATGGTTATTTGGCAGAAAACATTGTTGAGAGACTTATTAGTATAGTGTTTGTGATATTTACCCGGTTATTCTACTGTGTTAGTAATATTTAATTTATAATTGATGAATTCATGCTATGTGAAGTGTAATAAATATAATAGTTGGTTAGTATGGCAATTTAAAAATTCAATAATTCAGTGAGTTTTAAAATACATTTTATCTCTTCTAATTTTTTTATTTTTATTTTTGTTCCTTACCTATTTCTTATTTTGAAACCATTCCTAATGCAAATATGTGATCTTATAGACTACATCGAGGAAAATAACTAATGTAGCACAAAATTATTCAAGTTGTGTTGATGGAACCTAATTTTCAAAAGTTTTCTTTTTATTACATAAAGCTTATATTAGGCAAGTATTAGGCCTGTCAAATCCTCATTTAGCGATTGTGGGTTGCAAGTAAAATAAAGGATGGTTCTGATAGCAGAATAACATTGCATTTGGGCAAAATGTGACATAAATAATATGTGACGTATAAAATTTTATTGATATAAAATATATATTATTATTCAATTTATAGACAGTTTGGTATTTTTTTTAATTCATATTTAAAATGCATTACTAGTTGAAAATCACATTATTTGATCATAATCATGACTATCATGCAAATTTTTAGATTTTGAATTTTTGACTTAATTAGCATTTCTGAAGGTAAGAAATAAAAATTTAATATGCAGCAAAAGGGTTGAGTTAAAGTCTGGGATAGAAACCGCCCCTTGAAACCTATCCTTCTGATAAGGTGTAATGTACAAAATATAAAGTCAATTCCCTAATGAGATGTAACCATTTAGGATGATAATGGAATTATTAAAATAATTTTACCTGAACAGGAAAGAATAAAAATCAAGAGTATAATTAGAGAAAATAATACCAAATTGCATGTGCTTTAATAATTATTATTTACTAAAAAGGAGACCAAGAATATATATCTCACAAGACTCTAAGATTAATTATAATGTTTTCAGAATGTTCATATAAATAGACATTGAAAGGAGAATATAAGGGCAAGGCCTACAAGTTCAACTTCAATGTTTAATTTGATAAAGCCGTTTGGCGCAATTATTCCTTTGTTTACATATCTAGAATGTTTATTGATTTACTCTACAAATAAATATATGGTATAATTTTTTCAAATGTCTTGTAAGGACCAATTATTTTGTTCCCCTGTATTTCCGTTACCAAGGCAGTAGCAGCTGCAAGGCGCTGACCGGAGGAAGAGGACTCCAGCTGTGCAGCATAGCGTGAAGGTCACTGAGACACGCCCAGTCCCAGCTGTGTGCGGCCAAGAGGACCTTGGGCAGAGCCTCAGGCTTCTTGTGCAGGTAGTGGCGCTTTTCCCACAGAACTTCTCTGTCTTCCACAAGCGGCCTGGCGGCAAATATAACTAATTATAGTCTATCGTTAGATCTCCAGAGAATCAATCATTGACCAAGACCAACCAAGTGTGTTGAGTAGAGTGAAACATTCTCCACAAATCTAAAGTTTATATATATATTATTTAGAATGTGATAATATATATAAACATGGCAATAACTAGTTTTTCTACAAATGGTGTGAATTATCTTTTGATGCAACTATAATCGTGCACCTGGGCACATACTTCAATATAATTATATATATTTTTCTAAAATAGTTTTCCAATCCTCCTCCATGCAAATTTGGATACACTACCTCAAAATTAAACCTTCCTCATCCCTAGCTCATTAATGTAATCAGTACATATGTGTACAGCGTGTATATGATGTAAGACACAGTGCTAAACAATCTATATATAATTGTCATTTTTTTCACCACATCTTAGGGCTAGTTCATATTATACCCCTACAATAATTGTGATAGTGTAAAATGGATAAGGAAGGCAACATGTTTTAGAGTAAATACACCCGCATTTGTGTGGTGGAAGATTGAGACACCATTAAGGAAAAATAGCCTCTGTACACTAAATCAAGAATCAAACTTTGATCTTGCTCCACTTTAACTGTAAGCCAGTCTTAGACGAGAGTAACGTGGCAATTTTCTTGTTTAAAAGAGCATTTTTCAGGTGATTTTATGTGAGACAAAGTTTAAATGATTTAATATAATCAAAGTCATACAATCTTTACACTAGGAAAGAAGATTGAGAGTTTTAATAATAAGTTGGCCCAGGACTATGAAATGTTCTAATTTTAGTTTCTCGACCCTTCATTAAATATCTGCCTACGCGTATTTATATTTTGCTGCACTTATTTTAACCTGATTGCTACACAGTAAATTGAAATTCGATCCCAACTTCAAGATCTTCTCAGTTATGGAGAATTCACTCTCAGAAAATGTTGCTCAAATAGTGCACAACTATTGGTTACAGTTCTTCCTTTGCTACAGGAAACCCAACATGCCTTGATAGAGGGGAGCAGTGACACTCTAAGGATCCTTTGACTTATTTGGCGACCTACCAGTGACCAATTTCAGATCACCAGTGTAACAACTCATCACTCAAAGGGGAGTGATCAAAAATGCTTCATTTTGTCAAAGATCCCCTCTATCTTCGATCCTTAAATGAGTTTATTCAAATTATTTATGCAAAGACTATGGCAAGACGACTCTAATTGGGATGATCTGTTAATACGGACACTCTTGAAAGAATGGCAATGTATTTTAAATCAATTTCCTACAATCATGAAAATCAGTATAATTAGACTTGTGCTTTCCCAAGGTGTACCCAAGAATATTCAAATCCATGGTGTAATGAAATAGATATTTCATTTCATAATAGTTCCAATCAAAAGTCCCCACCCTTAATACATTTTAAATTGATGAATAGTTTCAGAATATTAAACTCAATGCATCCACGTCTTTTCAAACACCTGGGTGATCATTTATTTATTTTGTTTGTTGTTTACAACCATGCTCTTTTGATACTTGTGAAACATTGCTTTGAGAACACTTTTTCTCTCTCTCCTTTCTGGAGCCTAATAGAAACAGGGTGCAACCAAAAGACAAAATATTCCAGAATGATTTCTTTCAAACTATATACCAGAAAATTGCTTCCCTTACTCACTCGATTTACAACCTAACTATAGAATGGTCTGTGTAACATTGATTTCTCTAATTTTCACTCAGTCCACAATCTTACATTCTAACGGTCTGTGACGTGATAGTCAATCAACTTTAAGCTGTTGTAAATAAAAATATAATAATTCTGGGTCAAATTTTCTTTTAGTTAAATACAAATAAAGTTATTCAGAATAACTGCAGTCACATATAAATAAAATTAAAACCTGACCCCTGTCATCAACACATCAGACTCCTAAAGAAGATCCTCACAAGTGACTCTACAGCTCGATAACTACAACTCACAACAACCACCCAAAGAGGCATCTCTACAGTAGTTTCTCTGATAGCTCAGAAAGAGCTCATGGCGCCTGCGTCAAAATCAGATCTAACAACCAAGAAGGCATGACAGCTGTCACGCTTATCTGTGCTAAATTAAGAATCTCTTCATTAAAACAAGTGTCACTCCCACATTTGGAACTTTGTGGATCTGTATTGCTTGCACAACTTCTCACGAAGACACTTAATTCTATTCAGTGGACTGATTGTTGCAGCACTTTAGTTAGCACTAAATATGTCAACTACATGAACATGGGAAATATACATGATAGGTTAACACTTGAAAGCATAATATTCAAATGCATGTTGACATAAGAGTTTAATAGATGACACACTCATAGAGAGAACTCGGCGTGAAGCGCCATTAGTTTTATATCACAATTAAACTCCGCTTGTTTTATAAACTATCACCTCACTCTTAAAAGAGGTATAATCATACTTCCTAGAGCAAAAGACAGAGCTAAGCTTATTTTAAGTTACTCCCCGAAGGGAGACACAGACTAAGAAACACAATACAGTAGCAATAGTTAATTTGTTGCAACAAACATCTAAAGGATAATGACTGGCGAGCAAGGCATGGTCAGAACCTACTCATATTATAATACAAACAACCATATTTTAAGAGGTGAGAACGATATATGCCAGTGAAGCCAGCATGACCCAAATGAATTAGTTACATAAGTTAGAGAGAATTGTCTATCTGTCCTGGTCAGAGCAATACTGGGCAAATATATTAGGGAAAGTTGTCATTCAGGATTCTAAGCCTCCATACAGTAAAGTTGGATAGTAACCAATTAGTATAACCAGGTATCATGAGTTAAACCACATTCAACCTAGGTGCCAACCACATATCAGGCATAGGTTATGATCCATCAACAAGGTATCATGACGCCCTTGAAGGGAGTCAGACATGAACATCAAATAGGGTGTGGGCTTGGCCAGAACACCACAATCAGGTGAACAACAATGCACAAACATCTAATAGAGCACGGGCCACGCCAGAATGGCAGTAGCAAACCCACAAGTTACACACTGAAATCAGGTGAACAAGAACTTGAGCCTCCTACTACCTTCTAAAGAAAAGTTTATAATTTACAACAAGTTATTTCCATCTGCCTGGCGAGTCTGACGGCACCATCATCGTGACCACAATGTCTTGTTGTACTGTATATTGGAGAGACATCGGTCTTCAAATATTAGATGGGAACTGTAAATTATTCCTAGTGGACCAAGGCATTTTATACTGGTTGAACAGACAAACCTCGGGCAAGGGGTAGGGGGGTGTTAGAAGTACCTTTCGACATTAAGAACAGCATTTAGGCACCTGGCCATGACATAAACACCCTCACGAACTACGATTAAATCCACTCAGTTCGTTTTATGGTCTAGTTGAGTCGAGTAAAGAGTTGAATGGAGGCCGTGTGTGTGTGTGTGCGCGCACGCATGCGCAACTCTTCCGACAGAGCCGTTCTTAACCAGCAATGTTCCCGAAGTGTGGTATGTAACAAATTATGTTATAACATTTATATATATATAAAACTAGATATCCATATATATTTTACTACGTGAAATGATTTTCTCTAGCTGATTTTGTTTGTATTGGCAAGGACTGGTTAGCCTGCCACATGATGTAAACATAACTTTGTGAACAGACCCAAGAATAGTATTGGCTTGGATTTCAGCATGTCCCGCAAAATGGAAGCTGTTCGTCGCAAATCGTGTGACAGAGATTCAAGAAACTGCACCTGTCCAAAAATGGAGACATGTACCATATCAGGATAATTCTGCAGACCTAATTTCAAGGGGATATGAGCCAAGTCTGCTCAAACATAATAATCTCTGGTGGCATGGGTCACACTGGTTCAGTAAAGATAATTTATCTTGGCCTCAGAAGAGAAAATATGATGAATTAGAAAGAATCCCTCAAAGGAAAACCTCATCAGTGCTTATAACACTAACACAGTTAAGATTTTTCACAACTTTGAAAGCAAACGAGTAGTGGCATATTGTCTGGGATGCATTAAATATTGTCTCAAGAAACTAACAATGCAAACTTTAGTCCTATTCCAATTAATCATGCTTTGAATATGTACTTGAATAAAATGAATTCAAACAGTTGCATTTCCAAAGAAATTTGCAAATTTCACACCCAAGAGGAAATTACTTTCTAAAACCAACATTAAGGATTTAAGCCCAACATTTGATGAAGACAATTTTAGTTGTGTAAGTTATCTTATTTCCAAATATAAAATGTACTTTGATACCATCACATTGTCTGATTGCGTGCTAATCTTTGAAAAGGCTAGACACCTTTTCAGGGTCAATATATTGAAGAAGTTGGATTGTTGGCAAGGAGAACATTTTATATCAAGAAAAGAAATTTGCTGCATAGTGTTTTGTTTTTTTTGTATTTGTGACAATAGTTGAATAAAGATGGTGATTAATAAGAAAAGATATTTCAATATTATTATTGTTGTTTTATAGATATTGATAGTATCTTTCAAAAGTGACAGATGCAGATCATATTCCTTGATGTATGAAGATGTGAAAGTAGATCTAGTAACTGTTCTAGATGTCAAATAAAGTTCTTCCCATGAAAATTGGACTGTACTAATCAACAATCCAATGGAACAGGATGAGAATTTATGCATTGCTTGAATTGGGAAATTTTAACAACCGGAATGGTAACAACTAACAACCAATAATTCCTTAATCTGTTTTACAGCATGAAACTATTACAATGGCAGAACCTATTGTATTGTCTATACACACTTCGGTAAGGTGCATGCTAAGCCATGCCAGTTTAATTGAAGTTCACTAGAATGAATATCATATTGCAGTTTACTTTACTAATCTAATTCATTAATAATTAAATTTAGTTGATATTAATTACAATGAAACAAAAAATACACTGCCACAGTAAAACAATATCCAATATTTAACTAAGAAGTTATTATTATTATTATTAATATTATTATTAGCACCGCGTCTTACTACCCATTCGGGTTATACGCACTTACGCTAATGTGTAATGGTAGGGTGATTGTGAGATGAAATGGAGGACCTACAGTTTAACGTGGAATCCGAACCACGGTGGAGGCCTGGCATTCCCCACATTCACAAGATGTCTTGTCAGAGGTGAAGGAAGGGTTTGGAAATCAGATAAATCTGTGCCGGGACCGAGGATTGAACCCCGGCCGCCAGCACAGAAGTCTGACACCTTACCCCTAGACCACCAGGTCACCAACTAAGAAGTTGTGTTGCACATTTCATATTCCTGCCTGATCAGCTCCAATAGAATGAAACCTAGATCAAGGGATTGGGCGGTGATGATTGATTTTCTTTAAGAGGTAGCCATCTATCTTTTAGTCCAATGGAAGCAACATAAAGTTTGAACTGTGTTCTTGTCATTATAAAAAGCCATATTGTGTTCGTCCCTTTTCTATGTTTCTATCTACCTTTCCTGTAGCTTCTTTCAAATATAATAAAATTACCTCAACAAGTGAAAAGAGGTTTTCCTTATTGAGATATACAAATTTAACTATGTAGGTAGGCACTAGTCTAAAACCATATAATAACCATTATTAATTAAAATAATTTATAATCAAATTCAAAACTAGTTAATTGCATTGTTGTTTCATGTCACTTTCATTCTTTAAAAAAAATAAGACACTTGAAACATTGAAGCATGTGAAGGATACCTATCATTTGTAAGGAGAATATTAGACAGAAATTAATTGAACTACAATGAGAGAAATATAAAACATCCCATAATCACTTCTGGTGAAGTAAAAAGGAGTTTCATCTTACAAAATGTTGCTACAGAAGAGGAGAAACATGGCACTAGAAAATTTGAAAAAGTCTTTGTTTTACATTGTTATGGAAAGTTACAAGAATGTTAAGAGTTGTTATTATTATTATTATTATTATTATTATTATATTTCTAAACATACTCGTATTTCAAGCTCGAACTCAAGCTTGTCGCTTAAGCTCGAAATAGAAAGTTTTGTAGGCTCGTCATTTTTAAGCTTCTACTTGATATACTTAATAATAAATTTTTAAAACACAATAGTAAGTATAGTCTATTTAATTGAAATAGTATCAGCATTTTCACTTATAAAGCATTTGAAAAAAAATTGTTAAAAATTAATTTCAATTTTCACATTAATAACATAATAGAGCTGTAAAACCACTTTCGACCAGTAAATTTATTTTATATTGTCGTCTATTTTGAATCATACTTGATTAAAGTTGTTCACTTGTATTGCCATGACAAAGCAATGAAAATAAAAATAGCTAAGGAGATTACTAAATAATTGAATGATTCTTTTTTACTATTTTTAACTTGTCCCTTTCTAATATAATAATTTATGTTAAATTAAAATGTAATATCAAAAATTTCTTATATTAAATATTTTCAAACTCAAGATATTTAAAACTTATATTAATTAATATGTTTAGCCACAAAACTAGCTCTAGTTTAGTTATAGAATTATGTTGGTTAACCTGTTTAAAATCAATACATATTTTACCAAACTTACCAAATTTAAATTTAAATAGAATTTCCAATTTATGTTGTTTGCTAGAAATATTATTTTAGTCATGTTATTTTTAATCTTAAAGTATCAGTATCAATTTTTATAAACAATAATAATTACAAAGAAGTAAATTTCTCAATAAAATAATGTCTAAAGAGATCCTGTACAACGTGCATGTGCAACTGGGCATAGAGGAATGTAAATGGAACAGAAGAAATGATAATGCACAATTACACTAAGGAATAATAAACAAAATATGAAACACTTCAAATTTCTAATTGTCTATGATTCTTACATTTTCTTATAGGGTAAATTAAGTTACTGAATCATATTTTGGGGAAATATTAGCTAATCAAAACGTCAATATTTCCGTTATTTAACTTTTTTTAAAATTATTAACTATTTCTAAAAATGAGTGTCATTCATCTTTTAAGAACATGTGTTTTAATATACTTTCTAACATTTGAAAATTATGAATATACAATACTCGAACTCGGGAGCTTTTAGAAATACTCGACTTGAGTTCGGCTTGAATGAAAAAATCCAAGCTCACAGACACCTAATTATTATTATTATTATTATTATTTAATTCATACAAAATTTTTTGTTTCAATGGAAAAGTTTTGTAACCAACAATGTTCATTAAATCGACCGATTTCCTCTTCCTCATCTTCATCTTCATCTTCATCAACATCATCAACAATCGTTTCCAGCCTGTGGCTGGGTCTGTCAAGTAAAATGACTTCATCTTCCTCTGTCCTTACACCTCTAATTTCTTCCATTCTTCTCCTCTCACTTGCACACTTTCTGTTATCTGCTCCTCCCTTCTCCTTTCTCTTGGTCTCCCTTGCAGTCTTTTTCCTACATACTTATTTTCCAACCTTTTCTTCAACATCCTCTCATTTTCCATCCTCATTACATGTTCATACCATCTCAGTCTTGTTTCCTCTACTATCTCATGTACTCCCTGTACTCTCACTCTTTCCTAGATAACTTCATAACTAATATTGATTATCCTTGTGACAGTTCGAGTATGGGTTTATTTTGGCCACCAGCTTACTTTGTCTATCGTGGTAAAGCCCTTTCTATTACGTGCAAATCCTAATTTATCTAAGTATTATTTCAGACCATACCAGGACAGTGTTTTTTTTTNTTTTTTTTTTTTTAAAAGACCTTTCTACTATGTGCAAATTTTTATTTATTTAAGAATTATTTCGGACCACACACGAAGAGTCATTTTTTTAAAACAAATATTGAGAGTATTACATGTGTGGTAGAATTTTGTATCTATTTGCATATTCCAGACATCTCATAGGTCTATATTGGGACTTTAATTTGCATGTTAATTCTGACTCTACTGATCATGCTCAGTTGTTATTAGGGCTGGGCCGATGCCGATAACCAATCCAATTTATCGGCATATATTGGCACAATCAGCCAAGGATAGTCTACTTTTTATCATGCTGATATTTTACACCGATAATTCAAAATCTATAGATATATTTTAAATTCTGAATTCATGAAAATATAATTCATAGTTCAAACAAAAATATTTAAATACAGTATCTTGCATGTAATGTAAAGTGGTCAAGGTTTTAGGCCCTTAGCTCTCAACCATTTCATTTATAAAATTATATATTAGTCTGCCATTGTTTACATATTAATACACTCAAGATACTGAGAATACTAAACTGATATATATATTGTTCATTTCCCATTCATCTAGGCCTAATTTAATTCTCTTTGTTACTACCAAATGATTAATTATAAGAAAGTGTGGGGTTTTACAGTAATTATAAGTTATGTACATCATAACCAAAGTTATAAGCAATATATGTTTTAAATTTCAATTCTTTAACTCCATTTTCAGACCTTTCAATCTAATAGTTTTTCATTATTTAAGTCTTTGTTGGAATATAAGAGTCATCCAAATTTACTACTTTTACTTTTCATTTTGAGCATTGTGCAATGTATTAATATCTGAACCCGGAAACTGGGAGATGCACCTGTGGCTTGCACGTGTGGTCTTTTGGAGGAGGGGGAGGTTTTGGCGCGGACTCCTGGCCAATCAGCGCATTCGGTTTAGCATCTGTGTTTGACCCTATGTGGAAAGGAAGCGTCAGAGACGTGACACTCGCCGGTTAGCACGCAAACAGATAAGACCTATATTCACAAAGTACTTTTAGTAACAAGTAAAGATAGGGTTTCGAGATGGGTGAACAGAGGTAGACCTGGTGGCTAGATAACCACTACCCTAAATAATTATCAATGTCATAAATAATTTGTTTCTCTAAATTAAGTAACCATG
The DNA here is from genome assembly GCA_902151445.1 of Timema monikensis. Taxonomy (NCBI): domain Eukaryota; kingdom Metazoa; phylum Arthropoda; class Insecta; order Phasmatodea; family Timematidae; genus Timema; species Timema monikensis. The sequence goes on along the minus strand of CABFVZ010002570.1, from coordinate 58,983 downwards.
GTACCAACATGTATAATATTCAGTTAAAATAAAGCTTCAAATTCTACACTAAATAGTATCTCTTCAATTGGCTGTGTCTATCTACCCCCACCATTATCTATATAACCCCGAAATGCTCTACTGGAACCTACTGACTGCTGTGGACGACAACTTTTTATGAAGAACAGCTGAGTGAAGTGGATGACTTGGTACAGTAAACACAAATTATTTAACTCTGCGTTGATATTTTATTTTATAATAAACAGCAAAATCAACATTCTAAACAAAATAATCCATTCAATATTATTTACTATAAGGCTTATTAGAAATTATAAAATACCTGATAAATATATTATAGATAAAGATTTCCTAATGTAACCAAGTTAAACACTATCAAAAACAATATTAGGTGGGCCAGTTTGATTTTATTTGCTGTGGATTCATACAAAATAAAAAAATTAAAACTACATTATATTATGGCTATTAGTAAAGTAGTTCTAATTGAATACAAATTGTATACCAATGTAATATGAAATATTACCAATATCTTTCAGTACGATACGAGGCCTGCGCATGCTCACAGCTATGCTTTCCATTAAAATAATTTTAATTTGGATTTGAGTTGTTTATTTTTTTTTACCCCCTATTTTTCTGTTGGTTGAATTAACTAAACTATATTTTATTTAGATTACCGTAACTTATTCCCACAGCAAAAACAACAAATATGTCCAAGATAGCGTATCATTATTGTGATATTGCGTAGTCTAGTGGCTAGCTGCACAGAACCGTGTTTAGTAATCATGTGTGTATTTTACTTTATTTGTAATTATATAAATTCTGGTTTATTATGACAGTGTAGTAGGCCTAAAATATATCTAACCAAATTTAACATTTAAAACTTTAATTCAAACTTTTACTTAACAAACCTACTACTGTCATGAAAAGTATAATAAAAGTGGCAAAATCAAATAATTCTTATTTTTGAGTATTTTTACTGTACACTTTTGTAACATTGCATAAAAACACTAAATCGGCAGGAGTTACCGGCAATATCGGCATGGGCAAGATCTGCAAAAGGATTTATCAGCCCAGCTGTAGATTTTATTAAATATGCTTAGCATTTATAAAAATCTAGCCGCCGACAAACGGACACCACAAGTCATTTTTCATTTTATTCAATGCAATAAATATTTTGAAGAAAATATGTTTAGTTATAAAACTTACATGGGAAGGAAATATTGTAGCTAGCTTGAGTAGATAAATAGAATTATATGGGGAACATTATTTATAAAAGGAAATATTTACTAAATTTTTTTTTATTTTCTGGTTCATCTGTGGCAGTGTTCAAAATTTACACTACGAAAGACAATGTAAAACAAAAGGTAGAAATCTTATACCTATGAACATAGACAGCAAAAGCCGTTTCCAAAAATAATCCCCACAAGAGAGGCTATAAAAAGGGGTTGTGTAGTATCAATCAGAACACCCATAATATTTTTTCGTTATCAACTGGAACGGCGTTCCGGTGCGTTCCAGCCCAATTCAAGCACTTCTTATATGTAAATTCACCAAGAAACACCTATATAAAGAAATTAGGAAACCGTGTTGTGGAAAAATACCCCCCAATGAATTCAATGAAATGAACTCTGCCTTCTGGGAGTAAATACACTATAGTTTTGATAAAGTGTGTGAAAGTGTCACCTCGAAAAGGTGTCCTGCTCAGTGATAGTGAGCAGCTGCTGCTGTGTGTTGTGATCCAGACTACCAAAGTCGTATGTCGGTGACAAGACAGCGTTCTTCCCCTTGGAAGGGAACACAGTGCAGCCACCATAGTCTGGGAACTCCACCCCTGCACAAGCATAAGCACAAGCAATTTACACACATTTTATTTCTATAATTTAAATCCCATTTACACATATAAACTAAGGTTGTACAATTATAATTTCATTGGTTAGACAAATTATGCTTCAAACTCAATTCCTTTATATTCTTCATTATTATTAGTATCAAAAGGGATAATGTATCGCAATATCTCAATTTTTTATTTTTTGGTTTTAGTTTTTAAATCCTACTAAACAAAAATTCTGATATTTAAGCAAAATGGCAAAATTTGGAATTGGGTAATTTTTCCACTGTGTTCATTAAATGAGTTTTTTTTCCTGTATCAATCAATTCACTGCCAGCAAATTGTTAATGTACTTGACATAACCTTTTTGTTAGAGTGATCTTGCGCAGATCCGACAGAGCCATTTTGTTTTGTTATTTCATAAAAGCATTTACACTTTTTAGTGTGTATTTTCCAAATATATTAGAGTGCTATATATACAATGTGAGGTTGAATGCATAGAAAGAAATTAAAATTGTAAATGTTGGGAAATCAGAATAGATAATTGAAAAAATGGGGTTCGAAATTTAAGGATCAGAATTGAGATGAATGAGAATTGTGTCTTCTTTATAGTTCTGATAAGTTTTGACAGAACGTAGAATATTAGAATTTGGTTTGGTTTTAACATTAGAAGTTTGAGTTTTGATTATAATTAGCACCATGTCTAACTCTAATGTGTAATGATAAGGTGATTGTGAGATGAAATGAAGGACCTAAGTTTAACGTGGAATCCGAACCATGGCGGAAGAATGGCATTCCACACATTCACAAGTTGTGATTAATACATGTCTTTTCAGAGGTGAAGGAAGGGTTTGGCAAGCAGATAAATCTGTACCGGGACCGAGGATTGAACCCCAGACCCCCAGCACAGAGGCCTGACACCTTATTCCTAGACCGCCAGGTCACCTAATTGAGTGTTGATCATTTTTAAAAGTTTAAGCCTGGGGGGTTGATCTGTTTTAACATTGTAAGCCTAGGTTTGATCTGTTTTAACATTGTTAAACTGGGTTTTGATCTATTTTAACATTGTTAGCCTGGGTTTTGATCTATTTTAACATTTTTAGCCTGGATTTTGATCTATTTTAACATTGTTAGCCTGTTTTTTTTTATCTATTTTAACACTGTGAGCCTGGGTTTAATCTGTTTTAACATTGTAAGCCTAGGTTTTGATCTGTTTTAACACTGTAAGTTTGGGTTTTGATCTGTTTTAACACTGTAAGTTGGGTTTTGATCTGTTTTAACACTGTAAGTTGGGTTTTGATCTGTTTTAACATTGTAAGCCTGGGTTTTGATCTGTTTTAACACTGTAAGTTGGGTTTTGATCTATTTTAACATTGTTAGCCTGTGTTTTGATAAGTTTTAACACTGTAAGCCTGGGTTTTGATCTGTTTTAACATTGTAAGCCTGGGTTTTGATCGGTTTTAACACTGTAAGTTGGGTTTTGATCTGTTTTAACATTGTAAGCCTGGGTTTTGATCGGTTTTAACACTGTAAGTTGAGTTTTGATCTGTTTTAACATTGTAAGCCTGGGTTTTGACCTGTTTTAACATTGTAAGCCTGGGTTTTGATCTGTTTTAACATTGTAAGCCTGGGTTTTGATCTGTTTTAACATTGTAAGCCTGGGTTTTGATCAGTTTTAACACTGTAAGCCTGGGTTTTGATCGGTTTTAATACTGAAAGTTTGGGTTTTGATCTGTTTTAACACTGTAAGCCTGGGCTTTGATCTGTTTTAACATTGTAAGCCTGGGTTTTGATCGGATTTAATACTGAAAGTTTGGGTTTTGATCTGTTTTAACATTGTAAGCCTGGGTTTTGATCAGTTTTTAACACTGTAAGTTGGGTTTTGATCTGTTTTAACATTGTAAGCCTGGGTTTTGATCTGTTTTAACATTGTAAGCCTGGGTTTTGATCAGTTTTAAGTTCTAACATTTTAAGTTTGAGATCCAATTCAGTTGAAATAATGGAAGTCTGGGACCTATGTCAGTTTAAAGAACGTTAATTTGGACATCTTATTTGGTTTTAAAATTCAGAGTCAGATGTAATGCTTACATATGACCGGATCAGTATCTCCATGTGGGTGTGTCCCTGAGGCAGGTGCAGGGCCCAGTCGTTTGTCCGCCAATGCCGGCCACAATGACAGCAGATAGCTACCCTGGGCCATTATTCTGCACAACATATTGGGAAATTTTCAGTAGGAGCACTTTTGGGATATTTACATTTCAAAATTTCAAATTATTAATAAATAATCAAACTCATTATTTTCATTGTTACACATTAAATTCTGTAAACAATAAATTATTCATGAAAATGTGTCAGTAATTTTCACAAAATTACATGAGTTGAAGTTTAACATATTCTACACTCTGTTTTTCACTCCTAATTTGTATCTCAAACCCTATTACAAATATATATGAAAACTCAGGTTTTCTAGGTTTTCATTTTTTCAAGGTGCATATCAACCCTAACTGAGAAAACCAGATGAAAAATGAAATCCCAAAAGACACAACATGTGCTTAAAATGTTAACATGGTTGTGACAAAAACTATCAAATCCAAATTTGTATGCCATACATATTATAACTTTTAAAATTTTAATTTTTTGGGGTTCTTTACATTAATTTACATTCATTCATCTCTGAATGAGGTGATACAGTATAATATTAAAAGGAAAAATGACTCAATTAAAGACCAATCAGTTGTTAGAGCAAGGATGTAATTAGGGGTTTGGGGGGAGGGGGAGTGAGGGGGGGGGACCAAGAGGAGAGAGCGTGGAAGGAGGAAGGCAGTGGTGGTGTGTTAATGATGAGACTTGGTCTTACTGAAGACATTCTGAAGAAAGTAGAAGGTGATGGTTTAGATATGAAGAACTGGAAAGGATAGTCCTACAATAACGAAGCCAATATGGCTGGAGTTAACAAAGGAGTTCACTCAAGAATACTCCAAGAAAACAAACTGGCATATTATGTAACATGTGCAGTCCACTTGCTAAACTTAGTTGGAGTGCATGCTGCTGATGTATCTGTTGAAGAACAATATTACTTTGGAACACTTCATTGCCTTTATTTGTTTTATGTTGCTTGTTCTGCAAGGTGGGAAACTTTAAAACAATGTTGCCAACATATTTAAAATCAGTGAGTAAAACAAGGTGGTCAGCGAAAGTGGAAGCAGTTGAGGCTGTATACAAGCACTTTGACAAAATTATCAAGCTCCTGGAGGAACTGGGAAGCAGCCCTCTGTCTACTATCGGGGGACTTTTTTCAGAAAGGGAAAGATTCAACAAGTCACAATTTGTTAGGAGCATCTTGTCCTCTTACACTAAGTGTCAACCTTCTCAAATATTTGGAAATTTAAAAAAATGTCACTTTTCAAAGCTTAATATCTTAGTTGGGGGATGAGAAAAAATCTGAACTTTAGTCTCATAATAGTTACTATATGATAGTATTAGGCACAACAATTTTGGATTTGGAGAATTGACTACAAGCAGAGATAATGCAAGGACAAAATGTCATCGATGAAGACTGCGAAAAAGATATTTCAGAAGTCCCACAGGAGGATTTGTTTATGATCTTTTTATTGAAAATCCTAGAACAAATCATATGTGAGCTCAAATTCAGTTTCAGGAAAGCTTTCTGCATGGCAATGAGATCCATAAAATGGAAATCAAAGATCTCAATATTAAGGAAAAGGAGCTAATAAAGAAGTACAAGGATGGCATAAATGAAGCAGAAGAGTTCCTTCAGGGAATTAAAAGTTCTAACCCTTTTAGTGCCACGAGCCAATGAGGTCGGCTCTACAGATTTGAGCTAGTTCTTGCTTTACCTGATAGATAGTGTAGTAGTATTATATATCACTGGAAAGAGAACATTTCCCTCTATTATTTTATGTAAGGTTGGCAACAAAAATCAACAGTAAACAGTTGTTATTGAAACTGGGAGTTTAGTACATTTACAATGGCGGATGGTCACGTAATCAATAAGCTAAGTGCAACTCCGGTTTACATTAGAGCTGCATGGAAAACGTAAATGGGGTTCACATTCATACTGGTGTAAATAGTTTTGTAAACAGTTTTGAATATATAATATTTCTTTAAATATGTTAACTAGCATAAGTTTTGGGGAAAAAAAAAATTTAATCAAATTGTATTAATTTATTATTATTAAAGAACAGTACATACAGATTGAAATGATAGAAAGAAAAATCAAAATAATCAATTCATAAATAAAGGTTTGGCGAATTTTCTTTCAAACCCTTTCAAAAATGAGGAAATAGCTGTGGCATTCTTTGCATTCAAAACCTTACAGGCCTCTGGCACTCTTTGCATGTGAATTATGGACTAGGCATGTCACGTAATAGAAATAGACAAGAAAATTAAATATGCCCCTGCAGCGGCCATCTTGCGCCTGATTTGCAAAAATATGCTTGAAAAGGGGTTCCCAAACATTACAACAGTGTTAAGAATCTTCCTTACCCTTCCACTATCTGTTGCCTTGAGATAAAGGAGCTTCATTAAGCTAAAACTGATAAAATTGACTTGAGGAGCACCATGGGGCAACGAAGACTTACAAACTTGAGCATCAACTCTAATGAACATAAGAGAGCATCCACACTTTGTTACGACAATTTAATGAAAACCTTTGTTGCAAAAGTAGCTTTCAAAGTAAAGCTTTGAAGAGTTTTTTTATGATTTTAAGAGAAATTTGACAAACCTGAAGGTATTGATTGAAATCTTATTGTCTTTTTAAACCCTTTTAAAATTGTACCTGTTATTAATATTATATTATGTACACCCGGTTTGTCCAATGGTTTTCATCTCAAGGGCCAAACCTGATGATCAGTTTGCACCTCAGGCCAAAGATATATTTAATAGCCCATCAACTTAATATAAGCCTATAAATGACAATACATTATTATTTTCATTACTTATATAGGCTATAAATTATATTTTAAGTTGGTGGGTAGAATATTTCAAATTTTACTGCAAATAAAATGTGTATTAATCTCCCAAAAATGTATTATGAAATCCCTCCCGCTGCCCCCCGGCCCCACATACACCCACACACAAACGTTCACAAAACCCCTTAGCATTTTAAATATTTATTTATACATATTTTTATCAATCAAATTAATGCATAGAAAAATCAAATTATGACTCTTTTAAATAAATATTTTTATTTGAATCATTAGCTACTTCACATCTGCTAGCGAAGCTTTCCCTTTAGTTTTCCTCCAGGATAGTGTGAGGGCCATATTTCCATTGAGTACTGATGTACACATTGATGAACCAAATTTTCACACCTGGGTTGTGATGAACAATTGTTTCTTTTGTATTTCTTTAATTGTAATACAAGTATTATGTTATTTTTGTGTTTTATTTATGAAAACCTTAGTTAAAATTATAAAGTGTCAATAATTAAGGTCAAAATAAAAGATTAAAAGATGTGTTTTAAGTCAAAGATGGACTTAAAAAGGCTTAAATTTGAAAACACAATCCAGGGGGGTGGGGGGAGTTCTTTTATTTCATAGTCTGTTACATTGAAGCTCGGCTTTAGTGATTTCACATTTTGTAAATAACTATTCTTATAACATATTGGCTTTAGGTTATTATTTAAATATAGCTAAAAGGATAAAGTATAATGGTTTACAATTTATAAGGTGAATAACAATACAATTTGAAATTATTTTGGTAAGAACGTACCTTTCATAGTTGAAGAACTGGATAGATGACCAGCCTAGCTCTACTTGCTGCATACGAGGTTCTGCCGAGGCTTCTTTAGCATCACCATTTTCAGGTGGGATTTCCAAGCGGCCATAGAGGACCAATACTAACCGTGACTCTCGGGGCAACATACACACACTGGTGCTTTCAAAGTTCAACCTATAAAACATAACACCATTGTCACTACAACAACCTGGATGGCTTAGTGGCAGAGTACTAGTGTGCAAAACTAAAGGTCCCAACTTCAATTCTCATCTTATGTAATCATTTTATTATACACATAATATGTATATTTTTTAAAAATTAGATTCTTTTTTTGTAGGGATGAACAGGAATGACTTTTTTATTTCGAGACAGGAATGATACGGGAAATTTATAAGTGAGTGATAAATAACCCCCTCCCCTTCCCAGCCACCAAGTTTGCTAAATAACAAAGAAGAAGATTGTCCACCAAAGAGATTAACAATGATGATTCATCAGTAACTGCTAGAACATGAGCTCCGCGCGTCCTTTGTTTTGTTGTCTCTCTACAAGTGGTAAAATAACCCCCTCCCCTTCCCAGCCATCAAGTTTGCAAAATAACAAAGAAGAAGATTGTCCACCTAAGAGATTAACAGTGATGAGTCATCAGTAACTGCTAGAACATGAGCTCCGCGCGTCCTTTGTTTTTGTTGTCTCTCTACAAGTGGTAAAATAACCCCCTCCCCTTCCCAGCCACCAAGTTTGCTAAATAACAAAGAAGAAGATTGTCCACCTAAGAGATTAACAGTGATGAGTCATCAGTAACTGCTAGAACATGAGCTCCACGTCCTTTGTTTTGTTGTCTCTCTATAAGTGGTAAAATAACCCCCTCCCCTTCCCAGCCATCAAGTTTGCTAAATAACAAAGAAGAAGAGTGTCCACCAAACTCTCTTACAACATCTACATTTAATTGTGCCATCTGCAATGAAAGCAGTTGACTTTCTTTAATCAATCACTGTGAAGAAAGGGCAAACCCACATTTCACCAATAACTTTCAGCCATGCCGGGAATAGAACACAAGACTCTTAGCTCAGTTGACAGACATGCTATCTATTGAGCTAAGGTGTTGAATAAGCCATATCAGTGAAATTTTAAAATTAAATGACAAATATTAGTAAAAGGGTTTATAAAACAAATAATTTATTACTGATATAAATATACTTCTCAACTAATGAATTCAGTAATGTGAATTTCAAAACATGTTTATTTCTAAGATTTTGTTAAATCAAGTTAATACAAGTATAAGTACAATGATTTATAAGAGGTATCAAATTGAAATATAATTAATGTTAACATGCTACCAAACAGAAGTTTTTTTTCTTTCAAATCTCGCTTTGTCTAAAAATGTAAATTTTCAGGAGAATTGTTTTTATAAGCCCTCAAGAACTTCAAACTTTAAAATGAATATTTAAAAATCTAATTATTAAATAATAATCTTTCTTTGAAACCAATGCTACCAATTTTGCCGAGCAAGGTATTTTCACATAAGTTCCAGGGTTCTTTTACATGCCGCCACAAACGACACAGCACAGAAGGAGGTTGTGCTACATAGTTTTATCACTCAAGAAAAATTTGTTGACCCCAGCTGGGTATGAACCCAATAACATTGGGTCATGAGGTGAGCACTTCACCCCAAGACCACTGAAGCCGACAACTCCTTAGTCAAAGCCAGCAAATGTGTACTTCCCTTCAACTGTAACCTTGTTATAATGTTAACTTTACCTCTCATAATACAGACATATTTTGGCAATCATGATGTCATACAAATACAATAATGAGAAGGACTTACACTTTGTATTCTTAATTTTATTCCATTGATGCAGGAGCAATATAAATAGAATGTTGCTGTTTTACTTAATATATTTCAAGAAAACTTTTTATTTTCACTATTTTTACACATCTGAAAATCAGTAGCATGCAGTGACTTTTCTCAAAGAGGACTAGGTTCGAAAACACCTTTTATAATGGGGTTAAAGAGGAATATTCTCCATTTAATGTACAATATGTAGCTTAGCAAATATACTTTTACAGGTCGTAGGTTATACAACTTAGCTCCCTTACACCTATTCACAATATTTAAACATGGAATCAAAAAACAAATACATAAATAAAGATATCAACTAAACAAAAAACATGAATAAAATTAAATAAATGACTAAGTAAATAAAAAATTAATAGCCGAATCTTACCTTCATTTGTGTAATATTGCAACTCTTCTTTCACCTTTCTGAATGATTTTGTCGATAATAGCATCATAGAATGATTGTTGACACTGCAGTTCATCTAACAAGCCTTTTACAACTGACAATAGCAAAGTGTGATTAGCCTATTCTCACACTGGGTGTTACTGTGTGAGGTGTACTCAATAGTGGATGTGCTTACTGGTATTGTTAATACCAAATAACATACTTTGTATGTTTCTTGGAATGCTTCTTTTGCTAAGTCTGTTTCTTCCAGGAACTTCATAATTTCAGTCACAATCTTGTTTGAAAAGTATGATTGTCTGTACACCGACACTAATTCACTCCAAAAATTACCAAACTTGAAAAGACTACCGTAGCTTGACCTAAGTGACAAGAATAAACTTTCAAAAAATCGAGATTTGAAACTGTGAATTTTTTTAAAATCTAACAGCTCAATAAATTGCAGCTCATTAAGATCTTGAAACCTCAGCTCTATTTGCCCAACCATGGTGTTAATAATTTCATTTAAAAGACTCACATATTTATTTATGGGATTCACTGTGTCATCTTCTCTATGTCTCTTCTTAGGAGCTTACACAATGTCATCATCTTCTAATTTTCTATGTGTTTCTTCAAAGTCTTTTCTAGCATCTTTGAGGTGAGAAATCGACTCTCTTAATTTATCGATGCAGTATTTCACATAAAAAGATTTTGTTTGAATAATTTTGAATAATGTGTTTGTGAGAGAAATAATGTGGCTGAAAACCTTCAGTAGAAAAGCGAAATTGAAATCTCTCAATGATGATACATTCCCATTAGCAGTCACAAAAGCATAAGTATCCCAACAATCTGGATTTTCAGCAATATTCTCAAAAAACTGTATGAGTTCTGTTTTATTTTCATTCATTGTGTTCACAATTCTGGAATTGTACCGGCAACTGTTGGAAACCACTTCTTTACCTCAGATTGATTAAGAGCGTTAATGTGTTTAAATGAATATGAAAAGAAATTTGGAATGCCACTAAATGTCTTAGAAATATCTTTCACTCTAACAGTGCATGAAGAGTGCACCTGGGCAACTCTTTTTCACAAGCGTCTGTACACCATTTAAATGTACAGAAAATGTAGCGGCTCCATCATACGCTTGTGCTACAAGTTTTTGCTCACAAATGAAATGAGAGAGGATTCAAAAAACATGCTCACTTAAAACAAATGCAGTGTGATCACTGCTGACCTCTGAAAAACCAATAAATCTTTCATAAATGTTAACATCTTTCATATATCGAAGGACTGCCAAAAGTTGAGAGAGCTTTGCAATGTCCGTAGATTTGTCCAAAAATATTGTTGCATTTATTTTCGACTTAATCTTAACCAAAATTACATCACTAGCACATTCAATGATATTGTTTTGAATTTTGTTGGAGGTTCCTTTAAATGCCCCCCTACTCAAAAGATGAAAATTCAATTACCTATCGTTTAGAAAGTAGCTGAATTAGTTCAATGTAGTTTCCCCGGTTAAGAGAATCTTCCCATTCGTCCGTGACCTCTGAACGGCAGTTCTTATTTAGCCAAAAAAACAGCACACATAAATTAATCGTTTTATTTGTTCCTGGTTTGAATCAACATTTGCATTATATTTTAAAATGTCTAGCCTTTTTTGATCAATCAGTTGAAAAACTATTCTGGTTTCCTCGAGTGTTTTTAATTTAGTTATTGCGGATAGGTACGAGTGAGTCTGTTCATGGCACATCTTGGCATTGTGAAAATTGCTGATATCACAAAAGCTGTTTTATTATTCCACACTCCCTTATTTGTTTCAAATATCGCATAAGGCCAAAACAATACAGTCTGTTTCTTGATTTGAATGCAGTTAAACCTTTTGAACAAGTATAATATTTTGTTTTGCAATTACGTGTATGTTCTTTCATTTTTATTTTTTTTTATGTTTGGAGTTGACCTACCTTTCATTATTACTTGCTACTTTTCTTCAAAAGTGAGGGCTCCAAACGAAACTGTTAATAATCGGTCAAGAGCACAGCATTGAGAAAGGTGATCGGCACAACTACATCCCCATGGCCAAGCGTTAGCATATATCTTACTATACAGACAGACAAGGGTGGCCCCTGTGGGGGGGGAGGAGCTGATAAGACTCGAGAGGTGTTCCGATGCTAGGTGGGAGAAGTTAAGGGGGCCGTGCAAATTGCAGGAATATCACTGAGTATTGTGACAGCACTTCTGATGTGTGTTGTCATTGTAGAGAAGGGGGAACAAATAGTGAGAATATTGTTGAGTATTTTGAGGCAAATTGAAACTCTGATGGATTTTATTTTATACTTTTATTTCCAGTGGAAATTTTAACTCAAAATAGTTAAACTAAAAATGTATGGGGTTTAGCCTAATCCTACTAGTCTATTGACTACTAGTCCACTACCGTCTACCAACAATATAATTTATTTTCCATGAATAGCAAATATTTACTTTAGTGCAATGAAGATATGAAATGGCATCAACTAGTAAACAAAATGTTCCTTGGACTTTAAAATGGCCAACTAATGAAGAAATGTCACAAATATTTGTAATTCTAACAATGAAAATGATTTTGTAGATAATAGATATGATTAAAAGTCAAATTTAACGGAATACAATGATAAGGAAAGTTTATAACTACCTATCTAATCATCCTCCTCATCAACTGTTTCCAAACTGTAGCCAGGTCAGTTTAGTAAAATGCCTCCATCATTCTTCCTCTGATTTCTTCAATTCTTCTCCTCTCACATATCTGATATGATCAGCAATAGCAATGACGAAGATAGGGCTAGTGAATGTTTTAGATCTTTAGAATACAACCGTGTGATCAGTTCAATGAAGCTTTGAAAGCCTTACTTGTCTACTTAAAGCAAAATAAAAACTTATTTTATGTGTTTGCAATATTTTGAAAATCCCAAACTTCATATTTTTCAAATGCGACATGGGGGAGTCCCTACCTTTAAAGCCTTCCAGAAGCCAATTCAAACTTATTTCTCGAGTGTTCAAATGGTGTGAAGGAAAAGGGAGGGGGAAAAGAGCAAGGGGTGTGTGTCGATAGTAAAATTTCAAACAACTCTTGCTTCCGAGGAATATTTCGGCCAATTAAAGAATATAACAGTAAAGGCTCTACCAAATGCTCTTGTTCAATGTTAGCACATGCACAGTTTCAGTTTTATGTCAGTTGTTTGCGCAGAATTTAATTATACATAAATGTATATATTTTACATGGTTTGAATTAGGATGGATAGCCAGTACACTTACCTTGGTGATACCAGAGTAGAAATTGTTTAGATAGAACACAAATCAACACACAAACATATTTTTAAGGACAAGCTTCCACTGTAACGAGGGTAGATAGTCTACTCTCTTCAAGTGCTCTATTTCAAATAATCTATATGTTTTACATGGTGAATGTATACATTTTATACTAGTGAAATTATTCAAACCAAGAATTGAATGTCAAAAAATAAAAAGTCCAGGAACTTTTTAGCACTGCCCCTCAAAGTTGTTTGCCCAACTCCTGCACCTGCCAACCACGCCTTTATAAAGTAATGATTCACACACTCAAACATATGTACACATGAGTGAATAATGATAGTGTATTGGCAATCATAGCTGAGCATGGCCTTCTGATAACAATAATGGCCTTGATCCAATTCATCCAATCATTAGTGGTATTCTAGACACTTTTGTAGCATATTCTGGTGATTATACAAGTGTGATTAAATGTTACTCCCATCTTGATGCTAAAGATTCATGGTGTCAAAACTATTCAGAAATCAGTTATGATTTTCAGATGAATAATAACAATTGTTTTGAAATGTAATATCATATGGTTTTCCACTACTTCTGATGAAAGAAAGATGGGTAAAAGGGCAGTGAGAGAGGGGAAAATAGGCAAGGAAATGTTTTTAAGTTAATGAAATTGCAAACATATTATAGAAGTTATAGCTGCTTAACTAAATTTGTATACACAAGTAACAGGGTGAAATTAAATATGTTTAAAAATGAGGCGGCCTAATCTTTAAATAACTTTCTTGTAATGGGAATTAATAATATTAAAGAAAAGGAATAAATAAATTGATACGAGTAAATTTAATGAAGAAAGTCCAACTAGGGAAAGAGGAAAAATGTGAGAATAATCCAATGCACAAAGGTGACATCTTCTTCCTTTCTTGTATCTTCTATAGCACACGCATATGTGCGCACACACACACATGCACATGCATACACAACTGATGGTTTACATATCCCAGTTAAATGGGAAGTAAAGAGATTAAATGTTGCTCTTTAACAAATTTAGTATTTCACCACACCATGTTTTGTCAGTGTATAGTAATAATAATAATAATAATAATAATAATAATAATAATAATAATAATAATAATAATAATAATAATAATAATAATAATGTGCAATGATTCAAAAATGAGGTGGCCCAATGGCTAGATAATTTTATAATAAAGGAAATTGATAAAACTAAAGAAAAAGGAAAAATAAACTACTAAGAATAAGAATAAATTTGATGAAGAAAGCCCACCTAGGGAAAGAGGAAAGATGTGGGAAGAATCCAATGCACAAAGGTGACATCTTCTTCCTTTCTTCTGTCTTCTATAGTAGAAGTAGTCACACACACATTTTAAACACAAATATAATAATATCTCGGCATTGTTGCCTCTATCAAACACAAAGAAGAAGAGAGTACAAATAACACAAACAATGGATTACTCCATCTTGAATTTTGAATTAAACTGTTAGAAACAAATTGTGCCAACTGTTTTTGGGAGTAGAAATAAATTCCTTGGTTGTGGTTAATATTTATAGAAAACTGATGATGATAATAATAATAGACAAGAGAAAAAAGAGAAAATAATAATAATAATAATAATAATAATAATAATGTAAAATTTGGAAAATAATATTATAGAAATAAACTATCTTCTGTTGAGGCCTGGTGGTAATCTTGATTTGGTGATCCATTGGTGGGCCAGTTCCCACTGTCTAAGTTGAGAACTGTTGCACTGTTTGGGAAATGCTCTTAATATTTTGGTGGTGTAGCAGGTTTGAAAGTCCTGGTTGTGGGTACTGGCATGGATGGGTACAGGCTTGTCCGGATCTTTGTGGTTTGTGTCAAAGCGATGATTGTTCATTCGCTGTCTGAGAGAACCTGTAGTGAGGCCTATATATTCTGCATCACATGATTTGCACTGTAGTTGATATATCAAGTTATTGGTTTTGCAATTGTAATACCCAGGGATTTTGTATTCCAATTTGGTTACTTTGCTGTTGAAGGATGTAGCTGGTAGGTGTATTCCACATGTGCTGCAACGGGTGCTACCGCAGGGGTGTGAACCTTTGGTAGTAGGTTTTTCTTCTCGGATTCTCTTGGGGTCAGGAAGTTTGGGATGGACTAGAATATTGTGTAGATTGGGTGGCCGTTTGAAAGTAACTCTTGGGGGTGAACTAAGAAGGTTTTGGGTCTGTGTAGAACTGGTTAGGAATTTGTAACCACATTTAAGGATGGTGTTGATACGTTGTAGACCAGGATGGTATTGGGTTGTGAGAGGGATGTCCTCAACTTTTTTTGGAGGGTCGTGGTCATCCCTGGAGAGTGCT
This sequence comes from Timema monikensis, assembly GCA_902151445.1. Taxonomy (NCBI): domain Eukaryota; kingdom Metazoa; phylum Arthropoda; class Insecta; order Phasmatodea; family Timematidae; genus Timema; species Timema monikensis. The sequence continues at coordinate 43,557 of CABFVZ010002570.1, read as the reverse complement.
CTGGAGATTTGGTTGTCTATTAGAGGCTTGGGGTAACCTCTACTTTGGAAAACTGTGGAGAGTTGTTTGCAATATTCAGTTAAATCGTCGGGTTCTGAACATATCCGTTTGGCTCGTGTGGCAAGGCTGAATGGTAGAGACCTTTTTGTGTATGAAGGATGGCTGCTATGGTAGTGGAGGTATTGTTGGTGATTGGTGGGTTTTATATGTACAGTGGTACGAATTTGGTTATTTTCAAGGAACAGATTCACATCAAGGAAGGTAAGACTATGATGTGATTTATTGTGGGTGAAGTTTAGGGGGCTGCAATTGTTGAGATTATCTAGAAAGACGTCCAAGGATTCTTCGGAGTGAGGCCAGATCATGAAAATGTTGTCGATGTAGCGAAGCCATAGATATGGTTTGATGGGCTGAGAATGTAGAAAGTGTTCTTCTAGTAGTCCCATGTAAAGATTTGCATATGAAGGAGCCATGCGTGTACCCATAGCTGTGCCCTTAATCTGTAGGTAGTGTTTGTCTAGAAAACGGAAGTTGTTAAATTGAATAATGTGCAGATGTAATAAACTATTTTTCTCGGGAGTCTTTCTCTTATATAACAAATACTCTATCCATGGGCATAAAACTATGCCCTGTTATGGGAAGGTAGCGATGGCTATTTATAAAAAAAAATATTTATATCTTTTCAGAATTCTGTAAAGAGTAATCAATAGGATTTAATTTTTGTTTTGAGAAGCACCGTATATGAGCAAAGCTCCTTTGAACATAAAAACACATTAACTGTTAGCTCTGAACTAAAATAAAAGGCTAGGAAGTCGTCAAATAAGATATTTTAATCAAAATTTGAACAAGGGGAGTTTTACTAAAGCACCTAAAAAAAGAATGATAAGAGTTGCAAAACAATATCAAATTAAAATATTATGAAAAAGAATCAAATGAATCTAACTTAACAGGAAGAAAGCTGGATGAATAAAATATAGGAATTTATATCTATCTCAATTTTTTAATTTTTGGACAAAGCTAGTTTTGGTAAAATGGTCCAAGGAAAAAAAAGTAAGATTATTTAATACATAATGTGTGTCATGAAGAAAGCGTTGGTTTTTTTTAGCACAGAGTCTTACTGTCTAATTGGATTATATGCTGATGTAATTATACTGATGGGCTAGGACTCAGCAAGGTTGAATTTTGAGGAAGCATACCCACATTTGTGGGTAGAAATAATGGGAAACTATTTTGAAAAATAAACACCCTAAATACACCAGACCAGGATAGAACCACATTCTCCCCGTCAAGAGCAGTCTAATCTATTGCAAGAGTAGCCCCTTAAACCATGTGGTCACCGAAGTGGGTGATTCCAGTGTTGAAAGGGAAATATGAACGTTTACAAAAATAAATTTCAATGTAGGAATAAGATATAGCATAAATGTTTAGTTACTAATTTAATTGGTATGAAATGTTATAGAAACTTACCAGAAATCAAAGACAACTCTCTCATATAAGGCCTTAGAGCGCACAACCGGAAGTGAGAGAACAGGATGGCCCACTGGTCGAGTGCCATGGTAGAGCTGTCCTGCGATGACAAAGTCAGTGTGGTTCCACCCCACTAAAAGTCGATGTAAGGCCCCCACATGGACTAACACGGTATCCAACACATCACAGCTATGCCTTTTGTCTGAAATTTATTCAATGTTCCATTAAATGAACATTTGTACCATGAAGAATAACTGGAGTAGTTGTTAAAAAGACTGCAGGGAAGAGCAAGAAAGACATGGGAGGAACAGAATGTGTGCAAATGAGAGAAGGGAAGTGAATAAAGGAGGAAGAATGGTGGAAGGACAAAGGAAGATGGAGACAGTTGTAGAATATATGATTTGACAATGAGTGGGAGAAAATTGGTCTGGTGGTGTTTGTTGCTATAGCACTATAAACCATCTTACAGCTGACAAGTAAGTCTTCCTCTTCATTGAAGTGCAACAGTGTGTAAGCCACACTGGCCAAAAGGCATCACAATAGCCAATCCGACTCAAACCGTCAAATTGAAGTATAATTGAGTCTGTTTCAACTTGATATCCTCAAATCTCTACTCACATCCCAGGAAGTTGCTTAGCTAAATCCATTGTCAGCGAATTATAAACATGAGAACCTAAATTGGTATGATATGAAAGCAAAACTTAAATGTGTGAGTGTGAGAAAACAGATGTAACACCGAGGAGGAGGATACCTGCAACCATATTAAGAGGGGATACAACGTACAGGGCAGAATGAGAGTAAACAAAATAAGAACAAACATAATATGAATTTTACCGAGAAAAGAAGACCATAGTTCACAGTTTACAGTGGTGCCAATGGACAAAGGAGAAGTGATTGTTGCTGCCTCATCAATCGACCCAGGTTTCATTCTCAGGACTCTTTGAGTAGTGAGTGTCAAATGTTTAACTTTAATGACACAACACAACATAACGTTTCAGAGAAAGCTATGATTTATTTATCCTAAACACAACCAAGCAGACTCCAGCTTCACCTCTCTTCCCAGAAAACAAAGGTTATGTTTACTCATCTCCCTAGGCCATGCAATATACTGGTTTTAAGGGAGGCTATTTCGGGGATGAAAGCTGTGTAATTTTTCTCAAAAAGCAAGGGATATTTATGCTGAGCTTCGTGTAAGCATATTATGTGTGGGTCTATAAAAATGGAACAAAGGAAACTTTTTGGGGGACAATCTGGAACAAATGAAGAACAAACTATTGCAATAATAGCAACATGGATTTTTTAAATGTAGGGAGGGGGACCGGGGGGTTAGGTGTGAGGGTGCTATTTAAAGTTGACCTCCCCAATGTAAGCATATCATTTGTGAAAGATGGTAGAGTAGAAAATCTCTATCCTTCCCTAAATCTTTCAAGCTCTCTCACAAAGAGTCACATGCCTACAACATGTTTGTCTCTGAACAAGATTAAATAGAACAATAACTACACTATGTGCTACCTGCTTGGTTCACAGCAACTGCTGCCAGAAAACCTTTCAGCATAAGGTAGTATGGTTGCCAAATTGAAATTACAAACAAAATATTGTACTCATTTGAATTTTTTTGGTGTGCATTATTTGAGTTTAAAAAGTAAAATTTATCTCATCAAAAACATACAAATTTTGCGTAGCCCTTTCGATAATGTATAACTGAGAAACCACCGATGTACACCATTGTCACAAAAATTGTTTCTGCCCCTACAAAAAACCAAGAAGTAGTAAGTAGCTAAAAAAACTCATCAGTCCACCTCCTCTTTGGCGGCAGACTCACGAAAGATGATTAGGCCTAATTCATAAAAAAAAAACCTTGTAACTTCCCCATAGAAAACCCTAAATACAAGTTGAAATATTTTGTTGTCTTTTTGTGCAGTGTTGTAAACACCATGTTACAAATCCAAAAAGCTCAAATGTGATCATTAATTATTGATGGTTTACAATAGTAGTTAGTGCAAAGTGTTAATACAGAACCAGCCCAAGGATATTTAGAGACCTAAGAGTCTGTTTATTTGTTTTCATTTTTTCAATAAAGATTAGCTATCAACTTTTAATACCTATATTTTAAATAATGTATTAAAAATCTAATATTAACATTTTAAAATGGTTTTATAAATACTAACTTTACTTTACATCCATTATTGTTTCCAGCCTGTGGCCTGGGTCAGTTTTTTATTCAAGACATATATTCTCCACTACCAACTTGCTAGCCCTGTTGAAGCTTCATTTTATAAATATTAACTAGTAACTAAATTTAATCAAGTATTAAATACCTACTATTATAACCAGAGAAAATGTTTCATGTTTGTTTTTATTTACATAAATTGAGAGGACGCATGGGGGAAAAGTGCTGGCTTAGCGTATATGAAGTAACTTAATATAATGGTTGAAAGAGAATGCTGACAATTCATAACAATATTTTAACTAGTTGGCCAGGAAAGGGGCCATTGTGGGGAATAAATAACTTTAATATTTTGACATTAGGACTGTCAAAATTCCATCAATATTGCAGGCAGTTACACTGCCCGACGCCTGACCCTTTCAAACTACATCTTCGAGTAATCAGTAACACTTGTACTTAGAGGGCATCCATCAAGCCCAGGGTCCCGCGATCAAATTCTGTATTGGTCACGTGCAGTGTCTGTCAATCCCTAGGACGTCCAGTTTCTTTATTTATTTATTTTCTAACACATTTTGTACTATATTTTTGTAACGAGTATTAAACCAAAATTCGTAAACCTACATATTATTTCGAACCCACACAATTATCTTGCCTGCAAGCTATCCAGACAAACCAAGCCCAAAGGGGTGGGGGGTGTAATTCGCAACACTACATATTTAAGCAATCTAATATTCATAATATACAAACAATAGTGATAACTGACAAACTTAGTTTTAAAATAATTTTATTATATTATATGAATAGGGATGTACGTGAATGGAAATTATAAAAATTGAGTTTTAGAGTAATTTTAGACTAAAAGTATATATAATGATTTTTAAACTAATGTGGTAAAACTTATTAAAGTTATAACATTATTAAACTCAATATAAATTTTTAAATAATATAATTACATCATAAAGATCTCACAAAATAGATAGGGGTGTGAGAATATATATAATATAATAAATAGGAGGTTGCAATGTGTAATTCAGACTCCTCTCTGATGAGTTCCGATAGAATGAAACAAAGGTTGGGGGATTGGGCGGTGAAGATCGATTTTCTTTAAGAGGCAGCCATTATTAGCTCTTTGTATAATGGCAACAATGTAAAATGTGAACCATGTTCTTCTTTTCATTGGAACAGCTATATGGTCTCGTACCTTTTAAATGTTTCTATCCACCTTTCCTGTACCTTCTTTCAAATGTAATAAAACATTATTATTAGCACCGCGTCTTACTACCCATTTGGGTTATACGCACTTACGCTAATGTGTAATGGTAGGGTGATTGTGAGATGAAATGGAGGACCTACAGTTTAACGTGGAATCCGAACCACGGTGGAGGCCTGGCATTCCTCACATTCACAAGATGTCTTGTCAGAGGTGAAGGAAGGATTTGGCAATTAGATAAATCTGTGCCGGGACCAAGGATTGGTAATAAAACAATTTTAATATATTCATACATCAAGTCATGTTATCTTCAGCTGTCAATTTTGATAGATGTTATCAATACTTACAAAATATTATAAATGTTTAAAAATGAAGTGGCCCGATGGCTAAATTTTATATTAAAGGAAATAGATAAAACTAACTAAAGAGGAAAAATAAACTATTAAGAGTAATTATGATGATGAAGAAAGCCCACCTAGGGAAAGAGGGAAAATGTGGGAGGAATCCAATGCACAAAGGTGACATCTTCTTCCTTTCTTCTGTCTTCTATAGTAGAAGTAGTCACACATTTTAACTTAAATTGAATTATCTTTGGGCATTGTTGTATTTATCAAACATAAAGAAGAAATAATAGAGTACAAATAACACAAACATTGGATTACTACATTTTGAATTTAAAGAAAAACTGTTAGAAACACATTGTGCCAACTGTTTTTGAGAGTAAAGATAAATTTCTCGGCTGTGGTTAGTATTTATATAGATAGGTCCATTAAAAAAAGATAATAAAAATAATAATTTGAAAAATGTTAATATTGTAGAAAGAAAGACACTATCTTCTATTGAGGCTTGGTGGTAATCTTGATTTGGTGATCCATTGGTGGGCCAGTTCCCACTGTCTAAGTTGAGAACTGTTGCACTCTTTGGGAAATGCTCTTAATATTTTGGTGGTGTAGCAGGTTTGAAAGTCCTGGTTGTGGGTACCGGCATGGATGGGTACAGGCTTGTCCAGATCTTTGTGGTTTGTGTCAAAGCGATGATTGTTCATTCGCTGTCTGAGAGAGCCTGTAGTAAGGCCGATATACTCTGCATAAAATGATTTGCACTGTCGTTGATATATCAAGTTATTGGTTTTGCAGTTGTAATAACCAGAGATGTTGTATTCCTATTTGGTTACTTTGCTGTTGAAGGATGTAGCTGGTATGGTGGATTCCACATGTGCTGCAACGGGTGCTACCGCAGGGGTGTGAACCTTTGGTAGTAGGTTTTTCTTCTCGGATTCTCTTGGGGTCCGGAAGTTGGGATGGACTAGAATATTGTGGAGATTGGGTGACCGTTTGAAAGTGACTCTTGGGGGTGATCTAAAAGGGTTTTAGTTCTGGGTGAAACTGGTTAGGAATTTGTAACCACATTTAAGGATGGTGTTGATACGTTGTAGACCAGGACGGTATTGAGTTGTGATAGGGATGTCCTCAACTTTTTTTGGAGGGTCATATAGTCATCTCTGGAGAGTGCTCTGGAGATTTGAATGTCTAGTAAAAGCTTGGGGTAACCTCTGCTTTAGCGGTAGCGCCCGTTGCAGTACATGTGGAATCCACCTACCAGCTACATCTTTCAACAGCAAAGTAACCAAATTGGAATACAAAATCCCTGGGTATTACAACTGCAAAACAAATAACTTGATATATCAACTTCAGTCCATATCATGTGATGCAGAGTATATCGGCCTTACTACAGGCTCTCTCAGACAGCGAATGAACAATCATCGTTTGACACAAACCACAAAGATTCGGACAAGCCTGTACCCATCCATGCTAGTACCCACAACCAGGACTTTCAAACCTGCTACACCACCAAAATATTAAGAGCATTTCCCAAACAGTGCAACAGTTCTCAGCTCAGACAGTGGGAACTGGCACACTAATGGATTACCAAATCAAGATTACCACCAAGCCTCAACAGAAGATAGTGTCTTTCTTTCTACAAGATTAACATCTTTCAAATTATTATTATTATTTAAAATATACTCTTTATTATTATCATCATCATTATTATTATTCTTTTTTTTTAATAGCTCTATATAAATACTAACCACAGCCAAGAAATGTATCTTTACTCTCAAAAACAGTTGGCACAATGTGTTTCTAACAGTTTTTCTTTAAATTCAAAATGGTGTAATCCAATGTTTGTGTTATTTATACTCTCTTATTTCTTCTTTGTGTTTGATAAAGGCAACAATGCCGAAATATTATAAATCTAATTCTATTTGTGTTAAAATGTGTGTGTGACTACTTCTACTACACAAGACAGGAAGAGGTCACCTTTGTGCAATGGATTCTTCCCACGTTTTTCCTCTTTTCATAGGTGGGTTTTCTACATCAAATTTACTTTTGGTAGTTTATTTTTCCTTTAGTTTTTTTCAATTTCATTTATTATAAAAATACTAAAAATAATATAATAAAATTAGGGATGGGCCTAGATCGAATACTTCGAATCCTTAGGTCTATTTGAGGATTCAAGATAATTTCAGATTCAAGACGCAAATCCTTAAAGATTTTTGTGTGTGTTTCAAGTGAGATATGTCATAGTGCTCTACCAAAATCAGAGTACACTCTACCATTTAGCAACCATTTTCTTTTGTATGTATTAAAACTAGTATAAATAGATGTGACTTACTTGCTGGTAAGTCCGCGCGTGACAATAGTTGGAAGTCCACCCTAAACGCCTGACAGTATGTTTCAATAAGACCTTGCATGGCATCTCGTATCCTGTCACAATATAATAAAATAGTGTCATGCAAGGTGCTTGTTGGGTGCCTTAACGTGACCACCGCATAGTCACCTCTCTCTCTTACAATCTCTGGTCCAACACTAGTGGATTCATTGATCATCTAGGGAAACAAAAAACATGTTAGCAACATGGTTGTGAAATACTTTTAAATTCAACTGTCATATGTCAAAATAGAGGAAAGCTTGTTAGAAAAAATATTTAAAAAACCTGTGCCTTAGTACCTGTTGGGTTATACATCAATATTAGTTATTCTATAAAGTGTGAAGTATATTTATGAAAAGCCCCCCCTCAATAAAATGGGTGATTGGCACTCAATTCCCAGTCACCCCATCATTGGGGATCCAGACTAACATGAGAGTTCAGTGCTAAAGTGTTTCCATCCTGTGGCCTGGTTTGTCAAGTAAAATGGCTTCATCTTCCTTTATTCTTCCACCACTCTCCCTCCTTTAATCGATTACATTCTTCTCCTCTCACTTGCACACCCTCTATTATCTGCTCCTTACATCTCTTTCTTGGCCTCTATTGCAATCATTTTTCCCGCATATTTCATTTCCAACATTTTATTAAACATCCTCTCTTTATACATCCTCATTACATGTCCATACCATATCAGTCTTGCTTCCTCTACTATCTCATGTACTCCCTGTACCCCAACTCTTTCCAAGATAACTTCATCCTTAATCTTCTTTCTCCTCGGGACAGCTAACATGCTCCTCACAAACTTCATTCCCCTGACCTCCACTCTCCTAGTCTCTCCAACATTCAATGTCCATGTTTCTGCTGCAGGTGTGACCATGGGTACAAACTACACCCTGTAAAATACTTCCTTACACTTCAAGTTGACTTCTCTTCTCCATAGCAGGTTTCTTACACACCTATAGAACAACTCTTCCTACTGTTCTCTTCTCATTAGATCCTCTCTACTTCCACCTATCCTCAAAACCATACTTATAAGACATTTTACGTTCTGTACTTTTCTCAGCTCTACTCAATCCAACTGTATAACTTTACTAGGCCTCACCCCCTTCCTTGTAATTGCCATCACTTCACACTTTGCTATGCTAAACTTCAATCCTTCCTCATTCCATTCCTGAAGCTGTTCCTGTACTTCCTCTCATCAGCAAACATCATGGATTTCATTCTTTCCTCCCTGAGTTTTCCTGCCACTTTATTCATGATCTTTTACATCAAATGATGTGGGTAATATATGATTAAATGTATTAAATACACAAAGTTATTCAGATGGTTTATTTTAGTGCAAATCATATAAATAGAACATATAAGATGGATGAGATACATTGCTGCGAGCTACTTCTAACTTTTAATTATAATAATAGCTCACATATTCAGGCATTGTAAACTGCAAACAAGCAGTTTTAAATCCCTCCACAGCCTCTGTAATATCCATTGTTTCTACGTTGCCCATGAGAGCACAGATAGCTTTGACTGCTTGCCCCACACGCTCAGGTTGCAGAGAGGGCATGATGTTGGAGTTGCCCCTGCCAGACATCTCCGAGGCTGCATTCACTACACGCTCCATCTCACACTCCACAGTTTCTAAACAAAAACAAGGTCAACAGTTACACCTGGAAATCTGTTGACCATTTGACCTTTTTTTTTTTGTTAGAGGAACTAAAATTCCAAAATTTAAAGTATGTTTTAAAAAATATTAAAAAAGTTTGTAAATAATAATTTAGCCACAGAAAAATAAGTTATGAACGTAGTAAAGTTTAATTTAAAAAAAGTGCCTGTATTAAATGTTGAGAAGTAAAATATATTGCTATTACAATGTGCAAAGTGTTGGTTAACAATAAAATATGTATAGTGAAAATACATCATAATAAAAAATAAAAAAGTTTTATAATTATATTTATGTTTTTAATGTACCTTCAAAGCCTAAATATTCAAAAATTTTATTCAAAGGATGTAAGAATAAATTTTCTGAAAGAAACGTTTTACCAAGCAAACATATTTTACTGTGAACTAAAAAACTAACTGACTATAATGTGCATTATTTTAGTTTGTAGCCATGTAAAATAGGACTTGCCATATAAGCCGAATACTATAAAGTACCTAATATTTCAGAATAAATATTGAAATAGGGATGGAAAAAACATGACCATTTTACTTCAGTACATTAAATGGATGACCGCCTCTGTGGCCTAGTGGTCAGAATTCCTAGCTACAGCTCCTGAGGTCCCGGGTTTGATCCCTATATGTGAAGCAGTGGGTTTGGAACGAGGTCACATTCAGCATCGTCAGGGCAAATGAGGAGCCAATTTAATAACCAAGATTAACAACCAGAGGGGTAATTGTGCTGACCACATGACCCTCTCTATCCACAAATGTTGGCACGATCATCGCTAGCAGCAGCGGCTGCTCTGTCAATATAGCTAGCTTGCGGGCTCATACCAAGGAGATTTTATATCAACTGGACATGAAATGAGGTAGAAATTTTAAGAATAATTTTGACTATAATTGGACTGTTTTGAAATGATAATATTAATTAATTATTAGCATTAAATGGACCGTATGAAAATAATATTAATTAGCTGTAATCCGCATATGGCATATTCTTATTGTCTACTGTGCTGTTGACAGAGAGGTCAAAGTTAAAATCCAGTTCGGATGTACTTAAGGTTGTTTTACTAGTAGTTTCCCACTCTTCAAACATGCAAACACAGGCATATTTCTTATAAAATTTACCTTAACCCTTTAGTCAAGTTAAATACGGATAGCCTAAATGAGTAGTAAGAGTCAATGTAGAAACAAAAAACTATCCAAAGCCAATAGTTATCCTCTTGCAACCTCCCTATCCTATCGCCTTGATAGGATAGGGAGGTTGCAAGAGGATAACACTAAAACTTAGCAACACAACAGTGAGATTATTTGAAAACCATAAACCATTGTTTCCTCAATCATGTAAATTAGAGCCAGGAAGATTAATTTTAAAATAACTTGTTTGGGTGGCCACATGGACCAAGGTGTCACTCTCGTGTTATACCAGACCCCGTTCGGGTGTATTGAGGGTGGTTCTTCCAAAATGGTTTACCACTCTCACTCCATACAATAATGAGGGTACACTTCCTCTAAATTCAACCTTCCTCATCCCTAACTAATTATTTGTACATGCGTATAGCTTGAACGGATATAACACGCGGTGCTAAGAAAAGAATATATTTGTGGTAATAGAAATATTAAATTTAAAAATGTATTTAAAATGTAAATTAGTAATTTAGAAAACTGGGTTTGTTTGAGCTACTAACATTATTATTATTATTATTATTATTATTATTATTATTATTAGCACCACGTCTTACTACCCGTTCGGGTTATACGCACTTACGCTAATGTGTGATGGTAGGATGATTGTGAGATGAAATGAAGGAAATACAGTTTAACGTGGAATTCGAACCACGGTGGAGGCCTGGCATTCCCCACATTCACAAACACAGGTAATGTTTCTCTTCTTAATCAACAGATAAGCTTGTACTGGAATAAAAATAGTAACCAGTGACATAGATAGGATATATTCAGGATGTAGGAATTCATGTTAAAAATATTATCTACTTGTGAGGATGTTCAGCAATGGATTTCTTTCCTCGGACAAACTAACTAAATATTAAATAAGAGTAAATAAAATGAGTTTGGTATGGCAAAATACATTAACATCATTAGTAATATTTGAAGGGAATGGAGAGAGTACCTCTGGCATTGATGGGAGCCATGACAAAATAAGATTTATCGAATCAAATAATTTCGAATTAAATATCAAAATGTCAAACGAATATTGAATAGTACAAATCGAATAGTAGGTTTTGCTTAAATTTTTAATAAAACTTAGTTTAATTAGTAAATTCCTATTTAAAATGTGGGTTTATATTAAGTATTGACAGAATGCAAAAAATTACTTCAAAACATTGTTATTTTAGCTGGTGTTAATAAAAATGATCTGAATTTAAAACAAAATTTAAGGAAATTGAAAGGAACCTTAGATCTAGTTTTTAGACAACAGGTTTCACCTAGATCGAACTTTTTTAAATTTGTGCCAAATTTTTGACAGAAATTCTAGTACAGGCACTTTGTTGGATGTTAAAGTTAGGCTAGTATATTGTTGTTTTTTGCTCTGGTGTTTATTTTATATGGTTGTTAAATGTGGGGCCGCGGGCGACCCAGTACTTATATCCACAGAGGGTGCTCCAATTGTTACTAGATCATTTAGGTATTCTTACTTAACCTTGGACTTTATATTGTGTCAAGTATTATATTAATGTCGCTATCATCGTTTAGGTTAAGGACTTGAGCTCTTTACTCACCTAATGTTTTGAATTTTGGGCAAGTGTTGGTTCTCTGCCCATGTTGTTGATAGACATTTATTATTGTGTAACAGGAGACCAATTTGTTAGATCTCTTATACCATTCTCTAATGACGCCATTTTGGAACGTCTAAGTATAAGGGGCCGCCTGGTGTTTGTTATTGTTTTAGTGCCCATCAGGCCTTGGCGGCGACCCTTGTGCCTTATAGCCCATCTGGCTCATGGTTAACGCTATAACTCTTAAGTGCCTCTCCCTCATTGAGCTGTACCATGTTATTCTGGAAATAAATTTATAGCTCTCTTGTGCTTACCTCTGTGTTATTTGTGTGGGATAATGTTTGGGATAAGTCACATACAGTAAGCTACATACAATATTTATTCAATAGTCATAATTATCCTGCATACAATATACCGCACAGTTACGCTGTTGTGGATAATATTTACAAAATATTGGTTCATATTAAACTGTGTTCAAGAGTTATGAGTTAAAAAATATATATCTATGCACATTACAAACATTTATCCCAAAAGGTGTCTGGTCTTAAGAGATTTCACTGGATTATGTAAATGACTCACCGAGAAGAATAATGAGGGAGTCGTGAGATATGGGATGAGTTGGTTCATTGGGGAGTATATCTTCCATTTTCAGCGAGCAATCCCTGTTGTCATCCTGCGCCTGAGTCCAACACAATAAAATGTGTATTATTTCATGTTAGCAATTAAGTACAATCTGTTTCCCCTTAAAGGTAGCAGTATTGCCTTGATGGAGTTTACTATGGCTTTATCTTATAGGCTATACCAGAGTGGAATAATGCAAGGTAAACTTTAAGGCATGTTCAATTAAATCACAGTTTTATACATATTTATTGTAAAATTATAGTACAAAATTAAACACTTAAGCCTTTCGTCCATGGAAGTACTCAAATGTGATTGGACTGGTTAGTTACTTGTTAGTTTTGTCTCACATCCAATGCTAATCAAAAGTGGTAGAATTTCAATCAGTTTCAAGCTATCTAACAGCAAGCAACTACTTCGGGCTTCTAGAATATTTAATATTTATAAATACAATGTCTAGTTACTACCACTACTACCACCACTACTAATAATAAACTACTTATAGAGGCAGAGAGACTAAAACAAACTGATTCAAAGTGTTTAGTCTTGTACCTTCTACCTTGAATATTTAATTATTGTTTATTCATGATGATTGAGTTTTTAACTGAGTAAGCCCAGCGACAAGCATGTTGAGTTTCCAGTGACTAATCACAGACGCGTCATAAACCGATTAGCAAACAGTAGCCCTGTGGGCGAGCCACTATTGAAATACATTATTGATGAAGCTCAATCTACCGGTTGGTAATTTGAGTTTCCCTTGCATCACTTTTGTGTCTTATTTGAGTAGCTCTGTGGGTGAAAGACCTTAGTCTCACATATGCATGATAACTAGAATAATGTGGTATAATAGTACATTTCTACTTGGTTTTTATAATCTATCTAAATTTAAGAAAGCACTTGCTAAGTCTTGGTAGCGCCAATGGATTGTAACTATTTCAAAAAAATATTTTTAAGTATACAATTCTGTTTCTGTAAGGCAGATGATCATATAATGTACAATAATTATCAAAGTGTTTCTAAATACACCCCAAATATCACCAAAGTTTAAAAAGTGCCAGTTGTACAAGTAATAAAAAAAGACACAATGTTTGAGTTGTGATATTCATTGGTTTAGGATCAAGCCAACTATTTTACAAATCCCAACCTTCATTTTACTTTTGAATCCTGAATTTCAAATTCAAATTTGAATGGTGGAAAAAAAATTATGAATATAAGAGGAAATAAGAATATAGCATAATAATAGATAATATGAATAGTAACTAAATGTTAACATTCTTATAATCCATTCACTATAGCATCCTTAAAGTTAAGTGTTAAATTAGTGGTCTGAGGCTTGGTTGTTAAGTTCATCATTTACGTATATTGGTTCTGAGCCAGAGTACTAAATCCAATTTCAGATGGAAAATTGAAAACAATTTTTTCTAAGGAAATGAGTCTCGAATCCAATATTTTCTTGAATTTCAAATATCCTGAAAAATTTGGTGTATCCCTGACATTAACATTTCATATCAATACAAAATTACAATCATGGAAACACTGGTTGTTGTGGTTTGATATATTATAGTAATAATACCTGTAAAGTAATAATGATCACTAAGTTAAATGTTGTCTATAACAGGAAATGTTTGTAGTTTCTTTACTGTTCTTGCATGTTCTTACCTTACTAACTATAGCCAGGTTTTCTAAAGATTGGACATATCTGAAAACTAAAAAGTTGCTAGATCTACTTTCACGTATTTATACATCAACTCTTGTGAACTACAGCTGTCACTTTTGATAGATATTATCATCACCTATAAAATTACTAGGGATAGAAACTTGAATCTTCAAACCCTTTAAGATATTATTATTATTAGCACCGCGTCTTACTACCCATTTGGGTTATACGCACTTACGCTAATGTGTAATGGTAGGGTGATTGTGAGATGAAATGAAGGACCTACAGTTTAACGTGGAATCCGAACCACGGTGGAGACCTGGCATTCCACACATTCACAAGATGTCTTGTCAGAGGTGAAGGAAGGGTTTGGTAATCAGATAAATCTTTGCCGGGACCGAGGATTGAACCCCGGCCCCCAGCATAGAAGTCTCACACCTTACCCCTAGACCACCAGGTCACCGTTTTAAGATATTAAAGATTCAAAGAGTCGAGAAAATTACGAATTTGAGACTCAAATCCTTAAAAGAGATAATCTTCAATTCTTTAAATGAAATTTGTTTTAGAGTTCTAATACGGCTTATTGCTGGTTCAGATATAGTTATAGAATGAATTTAACCACCTGACCCCAGACCAGTAATTTAACACTTGGTTCAATGATTGTATAAATATTATAATGAACGGATTATAAGAAAAAATGTTAACATTTAGTTACTATTTGTATTTTCTATTGTTTTATTATATTTATATTTTCTCCTTTGTCCATTATTTTTTCCAAGATTCAAATTTGAGATTTGAAAGTAAATTGGATATTAAAATTGGTAGAATAGTGTATTCGACTCTACTCTATTAGAATTGCAGTGGCTCATGCTGAATACCACGTCGGACTCACTGTC
The DNA here is from genome assembly GCA_902151445.1 of Timema monikensis. Classification (NCBI taxonomy): domain Eukaryota; kingdom Metazoa; phylum Arthropoda; class Insecta; order Phasmatodea; family Timematidae; genus Timema; species Timema monikensis. Next base: position 28,442 of record CABFVZ010002570.1, on the reverse strand, counting down.
CTCGCCAAGGGCCTGCCCAGCTGGTTGATATGGATGATTGTGAGTGTCACGTCCCTCTCAAGCTTCAGACACTGGTGCACATACTCGTAGTCCAACAGACACGTGGCAGAGACAAGGTACTCGGACAACCCCCACACCTTCAACTGGTAGTTTGTCACAGAGTCTAGCAGTTCCCCTTCTAGTTCATACACCACATGAAGGATCACATGTTCCACCGTGGAGCTAACTGTGGACACACAACTTTACTGCAATATCACGCTCAAAAGAGGGGGGGAAACACCAAATTATAAACTTAACAACCAGTAATTTAATGCTTAACTGAATGTATGAATATTGTAATAAATGAATTATAACAAAGAAAGTTGACATTTAGTTATTATTTGTATTTTATATCATTCTATAAGATTTATATTTCCTCTTGTGTCCATAATTTTTTTTTAAATCCAAATTTGAATTCAAGATTTGAATTCAAGATTAGGACTCGTAAAATAGTTTATCCAACCAAATTCTAATAAATATTTTTGTGTTTTATCAATGAACATGATTTTTATGCTGCGATTCAATTAGCTGATTTAAACACCTGAATGTGACAATGAATCAGACTAACATGGGGAGGCCACGACATTCAGATCACGGATTATCTTCAAACTTTGTACACTTTTAGTAGTCCATTAGGACAACATAATGTGCATACTACTTAGGTGTTTTCGAGAAAATCGCAAGATAAGTTTTACGTGTTGAATATGTACCGGTGCGTTGCAACTATAAGTACAAGATGGCGGCGGCCGAGTGGTTAGCGTTCCAGCTCTGTAATCGCTGGATTGAGTCCTTCTCATAATTTTTTTTTCAACACTGGTAATACTCTTTCATATGTATTACAATTAAAAGGTAAGGTAATTTAAAAAATACATGTATTTGCATGAACTTTTATTGAATGTCCAATGTTATTTATCTATTTATTAATTTTTATTACTACAACAAATATATTTATAATTATCGACAAGTAAATGACCAAACGCATAGAAAGTTTTCCTGAAAATGTATGCCTGTCGTGATTTGCAAAATTCCTTATACCTGCAATTGGGTAAGGTATTCGGAACTGTTGTGCATGCTTCGACCTGCAGACACAGGTTTGAAAAAACAAGAGGGGGGCCAGGCTTGGATCTGGGATCTATTCTAATAGGGCCAATGTGATAGAACAGGCATCATTTGTAGTTAACTTGCGTAATGGTGAGACCTTGTTAATGTAGCAGGAATGAATAGTGTACGTGCAAATTTTTTTGAAAATCACAAAATTTACATTTTTACTGAAAAAACTAAGGCTAATCCCGGTTCTTCGACTACTGCGAATGATGAATGGCATGAAGATATAATGCAGTTGCAAAACGTCAGTTAAAAGATGCATTCGTGTAGTATGATAGTCCTCTTCAAGAAGCAGACCTTATTGATACAGAACTGTATCAGTCTACCAACGAAATGTTGGGAGAAAAGATACTTATTACTGACGAGGACCTCATTCATTTCGACAAAGTAGATGAAGGTCTATTCCGGAAGTTGAAGGAGATTTTTCCGACGATGAGGATTATGGGCCAGCCGAAAATAAGGCAAAAGCTGGATACGTTCCGTTGGAGACAAAAGTAAAAGTAGTGAGACTGGCAAAAGAACACCCCACGTGGAATCTACAAACTTTCTAGATAAAAGGATCTCGAAGTTTAAAAAGAAAGGACGATTTGAAGAGATGGAAAGAAAATATAAAAACCGGAGGAACAATGATCAATAAATATTAAATAATTGATTCGTGGACCAATGACAGCTTCATGGAGGCTCGCAAAAATTATCAGCAAGTAAGTGTACATTTTTATCACTTTATAGCTAATTTTTTTTTTTTTTTTTAACTTCCACAATTGTATTTGAAGAACAAATTATGGTAATGAAATGAAACTTTGATTTTACTTTTCAGGTAACAACAAGGAACTTACAGCAGTGGCCTTTGACTGCTGCAGGCCAATTTCAATCGGAGGACTTTATCTTAAAAGCATCACTATCATGGGTTAAAAAATGCAAACAACGGCACAGAATTCGGCAGAGGAAGATCACATGATATGTGAGTAACAGGGAATTGGTGACTTTGGAAGAAACACTAGAAGCCGCAGGCAATTATCCCAAATTTTGACAAAAAATTTGTGATTAATGCAGACCAGACCGGTTGCCAGTACCAGTCAACTTACGACAGAACTCTCGCCGAAAATATTTCAAAAACTGTGTTTGTTAAAAGGCGCGATATGAACAAGGTAACACACTCATACACAACACAATAGGCGATGACTATGTCTGGTGAATTATTGCTGCAAGTGTTTTTGTGTTTGCAAGAAGCCACGGAAAAGTTTGGTCCAAGGGTTCAAAAAACTGTTGACAATTTAACGAAAAACCTTCCAAATGTCGTTGTAACAAGTTCGAAATCTGGGAAACTTACCACACAGCTCTATAATTTATTTTTAACCAGCGTCATGCTTCCCTATGTGGAAAAAGAAAATTCTTGCTAATAATAGATTCTTAGGGGGGTCTAACTAATCCTGGTTTGTACGATTAAATCTTTACCGATGACGCAGGTCTTGGAACTTGCATGGTTAAAGTCATAGCCCCGAAATGTACTCCGATTTGCCAACCTCGCGACGTTAAAAACTTTCAAAATTGTTCATATTTAATTGAAAATGAACGAGAAATTGCTTCTCGTGAAGATGCTATTAAAATACATTCTATAGTACATCACCAATTATCAGCACCGATATTTACGAAAATGTTATGTTACGTATGGTTTGCATCCAAATTGTCGGAAGAAAGAGAAATTTTTAAAAATGCCAACGAGGTTTGTTTTTCCATAGAAACTCTGAAGAGTCCTTGTGCATGCGGGAAAATTGCATTCATTTGAGGGATTTCGCAAACCACGACAGGCATACATTTTCAGGAAAACTTTATGCATGTAGTCGTTTACTTGTTGATAATTATAAATATAATATTTGTTGTGGTAATAAAAATTAGTAAACATCCAAATAACATTGGAAATTCAATAAAAGTTCATGCAAATACACGTATTTTTTCACTATATTACCTTTGAATTGTAATATATATGAAAGAATATGACTAGTGTTGAAAAAAAAATGAGCAGGACTCGATCCAGTGATTACGGAGCTGGAACGCTAACCACTCGACCGCCGCCATCTTGTGTTCATAGTCGCAATGCACCAGTACATATTCGACGCATAAAACTACTCTTGCGATTTTCTCAAACACCTAAGTAGTATGCACATTATGTTGTCCTAATGGACTACTAAAAGTGTACAAAGTTTGAAGATAATCTGTGTGCCAAACATCATGAACTCCCCTTGTGAGCTACAAGATCGTCGCATTTGTCAACCCGAAGTAAGGTTTGATAAAAAAAAAAGATATGACAGAGTATTCTTGTATTAATATATTTTTAATCATCACCTTATCTGGTTGCAAAAAGATAAAACCTTTGATCTTTCATTGTAAACATTCTTTACATGTTGTTTTATACAATAATTATACTAAGATGATACTCCTGTCAAAAGTTGTGATTTTGCGAATGATGAAAATTACCACTATAGGGAAAAATGCACAAATGTTTGAATCAAGAAATGTTTTAATTTCCAAAGACATACCTTAGATTAAAAGCTACTAATTATCCAGATAGGTTAAGATATATTTGTGATTATAATGTTAGTTTAAAAACTCTTCTCTAAATACCAAGACCAGATATTTTTAGAAGAATATATTTTATAATTTGTAATTTCGACTACAAGAATCATTTTAAATTGATGAAAACATCACACATTTACAAGTTAAAAAATCTAAGTACTAACAAAAAATGTTTGTTTAGTTTTTATTGAGCATGAAAATAATTTACCTCTCACTAAATATTTTCATACTTTTTTTCTTTCACAACTTACACACTTTTTTCATTTAAAAACTTCAACGACTGTAGTTTTTTCTGAAGTTCATTAATCTGAAAATAAATAGATTAGGTCTTTATTGAAATTGTACACATTTTTAATTACATCTATACATAGTGTCTACTAGTCTGTAAGACCTAGAATTTCTCTTTGCATGAGGAATCTGGAAATTCTCAGGGAATTTTGGGGCTATTCAAGGAATATTTTGAATTTTCAACATTTTTTTTAACTAATATAATGGCTTAACTTCGGTCATTTAAGATAAATATTATGAGACAAAAAAAACTTATTTTGAATTTCTTTTTCATAGTTAAACATGGACAACCCCCTTTGGTGTCCGCATGGTCTAAAAAGCCCCTGCGTAAAAACTTGCGTAGGAAGCACTTTTCACTAACCTGGCGGAGTCCATAAACAAACATAACGGGTAAACTCTTACAATCTAATAAACAGGCTAACTTGAGATAAGATTATATGACACAGTCTCTACAGCTTCATCCAGGTGCTATTTAACGAAACACACTAGCAATTGTGTATGAATCTCCATAACCTTCAGTAGCGCTATCTAGGGTTGTCTTCTAGACTCACAAATTCCTTTTAGAGTGGGGTTCGGTGGTTCACTCGCACTTGCAGATGACATGTAACAATTTCAATATAAGTTTTCCCTAGAGAGATAATTTAAATAGTTTTCAATAAACTGAACATTGAACATTGATTTGTTTTGTTTTGTAGTCATTTTTAAACCTAGGTCACAGGAGGAAATAACAGAGCCACAGCCGCTAGGTTAAACATGTTGCACTCCTTTTCGAGACTTTACTCTTTCAACGTTAGTATCACTAGGTGTGATCATCAGTGACTACAGCGCAATCAAGGGAGCTTTTTTAAACGACTCACTTTAAACTCAAATGTACTAGAAGGCAGATACAGTTAACCTGTAGGCTGGCGGTTACCGAGCAAGCTTCAGGTAGCACCCTCCCCTGTCCCCGAGTGCCCTTATTCTGCCACACAAATAAGTTGACTCTGACTGGACATTACAAAGAAAACTTGAGGAACTTGATGTCGACTGCAATTATTTGTTAGGAGCACTGAGGAATTGGGGGATTACGATTGATTTTATTCATGATGCAGCCAATACATCTTTGTCCATTGGCAGCAATTTAAAGTTTGAAATGCGTTCATTTCATCATAAAAGTCAAATTGTGTTTGTTTTGTTTTAATCTTTGCTATCCATCTTTCCTGTATATTCTTCCAAATATAACAAAATGTACCCCAAAAAGTGATGAGAGATTTACCTATAAAAGTTAAATCAAATAATATGAAATATTTGTGACTAAATTTATTATTATTACTAACAATCTAGTAAATAGATTTGAATCACAGGTAATAAAAGTAATAATTGTAAATTACCATACCTTTCTTATTTCCCCCTGTATGACAGTCTGCTCTGAACGAGGAGAAAGTAAGTAGGACTTCCTGGATTCTTCTAAGTTCCTCAGAGAAACAAAGAGCTCGGCCATTTGCTCATCTGCAGTCCTAAAAGAATATTCGGGGCACGAAGACAATAATAAACATGATGATTAACTTTCATATTATCTGATAGGCAAGAATACTACGAGATTGATGAGTGTTGATCTTGTTACAAATAGAATTCTTTGTGTAAAAAGTACAAGGAAATACCAGAGTCGGTGATTGCATGGTCTAAAGCGTCACTCTCGTGTAAGACTTGACTGGGAGATTGGGGCTTGAATCCAGGATGGGTGTACTGAAGGTGGTTTTCTGCTCTCCATTCACATGAATGCGGGTACACGTACTCTAAATTCAACCTTCCTCATCCCTACATCATTAGCCTAATTAGTATACATGTTATAACCTGAACAGTTAGGTAGTAAGACGCGGTACTAATACTAGCTATAACCTGAACAGTTAGGTAGTAAGACGCGGTGCTAATACTATATATTTCAAAAACTGTGTTTGTTAAAAGGTGCGATATGAACAAGGTAACACACTCATACACAACACAATAGGCGATGACGATGTCTGGTGAATTATTGCCGCAAGTGTTTTTGTGTTTGCAAGAAGCCACGGGAAAGTTTGGTCCAAGGGTTCAAAAAACTGTTGACAATTTAACGAAAAACCCTTATATTCTGACATATTGTAACTCATTGTATTATTGAATAAAGTTATTCACACCTTTATTTATCGATGTTTCACTTAGGCTTTCCAAGCCTGGCCCTCCCCTTATCATTTCAAACCTGTGTCTGCAGGTCAAAGCGTCCAGGTGCAAAGCACTTCCAGGTACCTTACCAGATTGCAGGTATGAGGGATTTCGCAAATCAGGACAGACATACATTTTCAAGAAAACTTCATGCGTTTGGTTGTTTACTTGTCGATAATTATAAATATAATATTTGTTGTAGTAATAAAAATTAATATAGCCAAATAACATTGGAAATTCAATAAAAGTTCATGCAAATCCACGTATTTTTTCATTATATTACCTTTGAATTGTAATATATGTGAAAGAATATGAGCAGTATTGAAGAAAAAGGAAAAAGAAAAAGAAGATGAGTGGGAATCGATCCAGCGATTACAGAGCTGGAACGCTAACCACTCGACCGCCGCCATCTTGTGTTCATAGTCGCAATGCACCAGTACATATTCGACGCATAAAACTACTCTTTTGCGATTTTCTCAAACACCTAAGTAGTATGCACATTATGTTGTCCTAATGGACTACTAAAAGTGTACAAAGTTTGAAGATAATCTGTGATCTGAATGTCGGGGTCTACACTTGTCAGCCCAGATTGATCTGAGTGCACCAAAGACTGGAGCATTTAAATATGACTTTTTGTATGGAAAGATGGTAGTATTAAAACAAGACAAATATAATATGAATTGTATATAACATTAACTTTTTTAACACCGCGTCTTACTATCCCTTTTGGGAATTACTAATCATGGTAGTGATTTCAGATGTAAGGAAGGCTACATTTAGAGGAAGTGTACCCACATTTGCTTGGAGGGAGAGTGGTAAGCCATTTTCTAAAAACCACCCTCAATACACCCAACCGGAATCAAACCTTGATCTCTTTGTCATCAGCAGTCTAGTCTGTAGCAAGAGTGACACCTTAGACCATGCGGCCACCGAAGCAGGTATCTAACACATTACATTAATATTTTTCCTATGGTACATAATATTGAAATAAGAAAAAATTAAGTTGTTTTATAAATACAAGTATAAATAATTAGGGATGAACGAGAATAATTTTTTTATTTCAAGACGGTGTACCGTCTTTCACCCTCATCTATTTAAAACAAATGGAGCGTGCAGGAGAGCAGAAGAGATACAAGAAAATAATGTTGACAAGTTTATTAGATATATCAAAAATAACAAACATAGTACAATGTAAAAGTATCGCTAAATAGCTGAAAATATTCATAATTGGAATTTACTCTATTAAAGATATGACCCAGAGATTACAAGGTTAAATTTAGAGTTAAAGTTCAGTTCAGGGTCCACTCAAGAGATCCGACCCGTGGATACCTGGTTACAAGTTCATTGGTGAGGTTCGCCTATAATGTCAATATTTCGAGATACTAATTTGTAGAGTCCTCGTATTAACCCTAGCAGCCTAAGCACATACATGCTATACATTTACCTCTCCACTCATTAACGATATGAAGTTAAGCCCTAACTGGCTATAGGTAACAATTCAGCATGATAGCCCAAAATAAAGATAACTCTATTAGACCGCAAGGCCGTCACTTTCATTACCTTACGTAACAGAGCTTAACTACATATAAACATGATTAAATTTCATGAGCTGAAGCTTTAGTTACATAATATCAAACCCTAAACTAGTAAACCTTATATCGCTATACGTTACTAAGTTCAAATACCTATACATACAACTATGGTTAAACCTCATATGTTGTTATTTTAATAACCTTAACATCTGCTTACAAGTATATCCTAGACTTATAGCTCAAGTCTAACCTACTATACAATTTTAGGACCAATTCTATTAATGTTACGGCTAGAAGAATCCTACGAGGCACATCAACAATACATGGTGTCTGAGAGACGACAATCCTACTCATTTAATATTTACATAAAGAACCTGAATTTAAATTTAAATACAGAGCAATGCTCTCGGCCTAAAAATCAGAGATACAACTAAATTCCAAGTTAACGTCAGATACGCCATAATGGCTGTCCCCATTATTTAACTACAATGATTGCTCTCAATAACAATATCAGTCTAACCTGCGCTAACATAACGCCACCAAAACGTGTTTACGCCTAACACATAAAGCATAATAAATTACCAAAGTTTAGTTTCATATAAAGATTATTTTACACCCCGGTTGAATGCACCCCTAGTATGACCGATTAAGGTAAGAGTGAAGATAGCACTTAAGGTGCACCAAAAAGATCTAAGTAAATTTTGACAAGCCGTGGATACGCCACTTAATCCCATCAGTCATGAACTAAGTTAAATCTCTTGAAGTTAAGCCTAAACGGTAAATTTAGAAAACAGTTCCCCCCCATAATAATGCCAAAAGGAATTTCAAAGAATAAGTAACCCCAGAAGAGACGTCGGAGAACACCCTCACCTTAATGAGCCTGTGGTATAGTTAGTAGAGATTAGAAGCATACAGTCCTTTTTATACGATTGGTGAGCGTCGATTCTGACCTCAGAGAGGGGGAAATGAGGGAAGGAATAAATGAACGAAAGGAAACGAGCAGCGCTCAGGTGGGAGAAAATGGCAGCTCTGGGGTTTTAAAGATAGCGCTGATAGCATTTAATTTTAGGAGAACCGGAAACAGCTCAAGTCAAGTTCGACGATTTCTTCTTGGTGGGCGGGGCCTTAATCACAGTCGAAGTGAAGGCAGCGGCCCCACTCTCAGTGTCCGTTGGGTTTTCTTGAGTGCGTGCGTGTCCAAGGCGAGCGGAAAGTGGGCCCGTTCAACAGGCAGGTGGTGAGTTTAGCCCCATATTACTTGGCGTTGAATTGGTTGAACTCGTACTCGTTTGTAAGATCGTTACAACGGGAACGGGACAGAAAATGAGTCAAAATATTGGGATTCAGGACAAGAATGGGACGAAAAATGAGTCAAACTATTGGAATTCAGGATGGGAATGGGAAATTTTAAAATCACTCTTTAGAATAATTTTAGATCAAAAGTATATATCAATTTCTAAACTAATATGGTAAAACTTGTAAAAGTTACAATATTATTCTCTCTAGGTTTGACACCCCTTAAAGGTGCTCATTTCAACTTTTTTGTCTCTCTAGAAGTGTTAAATAACCCCCTCCCTATTCCGGCCATCAAGTACTAATTAAGGAGCTGTGTTACCATAAAAAGTGCTTCAGAGATAATTTGTCCTAGCCTCCAGCAGTTATGGGGTTATATTGACATTAAAAAAACACTTCAGAGAGCTTCTAGAGATGTTTGGTATTCAGAATTTTTCCTTGCCTTCAGCAGTTAAGGGGTTATGTCACTATAAAACACTCTAAATAGCTTCTAGAGGTGTTTAAATATATAGATTTTCTCTAACCTTCTGCAAGTTAGCAGGTTATGTTGCCATAAAAAACACTTCAGATAACTTCTAGTGTTAATTTAGAATTTTTTCTAGCCTTCGGCAATTGGGGGATGTGCCAACTAACACCTCCCCACCGAAAGTATTGGATGGCTACGGCCTTGGATTAACAGTGATGAGTCTACAATAACTACTAGAACAAAAGTGAACATGTTTTGTTCCCATCCTGGCCCAGAACCTTTTCGGGGAAAGAGTCACTCCCACCTGATCTATGGGAATTCCTTGATTGAAACATAAACTTACCATCACAGGTAAAGATAACAGGGTTGATGCCAGGTTTAGTAGAGTACACAATTAGTTTGACACTAGTTGCGTTAGTACAGGTACTTTCAATAGTAGGGCTAATCACTAAACCAGGGTTCGTTGTTAGATCATCATGAAGAAAGTCCGCTGAAAGAAACCAGATTTTAACCAGGCAATCAAATATACTACAAACTATTATTTTGGTCAACTAATAAAAATAACCATAACATGAAAGGTTTTTTAGCATGGGGCAAAAGGTGAAATGGTGAGCAGTTATTTCAAAAAATTATATATGGTGGAATGGAAGCCATACATTATGAAGAGTTCAAATTTGGTACCTTTATTTACTAGTTTTTGACTCATACACTCTTAGCCTAAAACATGATTACAAGCCGTAGAGTCAAGATGACTGGACAATTATGACAGACCTGTTTGTTTAACTTAAGCCAATGTTTTAGCATATCATCTTCATATACATATTTAATTTGATAAAAATTAATTTTGAGACAAATTTCAAATAAAGTATAAACACAACTGTTGTTAAGAGATTTACCATCCCATTTTAAAATTAAAATATACCGAAACCAAATCTTTTCTTGGGAAAAAACCATTTTCAATATTTTCTTTTAAAATGAACCTATTTTTAAAAATGTCATATCCTTTTATTGGTTGTGATATTATCCCAAACAATTATGTGTGGTTGACCTCGGTGGGATTGTTTCAAGACCCAATGTTCATGAGATCAAACCCAGGTGGGGTCCACAGATTTTTATTGGCTGATAAAAATCTGTAGCACATCTTCCTTTGAAAGGGGAGTAAAAATGTCGATCCCATGCGCATGTAAAAAAAAACTGAAAGGTATGATAAATACATTTCCAGGCCAAATTGGTAGGCCCTTTTGCTCATAGACAATTCTCGTGTGCTTATATAATCAGTAGGTTCAGAAAGTGCACATTAAATATCTCGAATATATTTATATACATTTATCATGGTGTCTACTCAAATTGACCAATGAAATTCCCGACCTTTTCCCTGATTTCCCCTGATCATTTCCTAAAATTCCCTGTTAAAAAATTATGTCACAGCCTTCTAACTCGCCTCCCCCTCGTTTTTCTATTAATCTTTCTTATTAATAATAATAAGTTTTAAAATTTGTATTAAAATTGTTTACTAGGAATTAAAAATATATTACACAGCTACGAACAAAAAAAATGACATAATTTACAGATGTAATGATTATTGTATTTCATATTTTGAGTAAAATATCATTTTCCCGGATTTTTATTGTGATTTACCAAATTCCCGACTTATTCCCATTTTTTCCTGATCACTTCAAATTCCCGGCTAATTCCCGTTTTCCCTGATTTTCCCGGATGGTAGACACCCTGATTTATGTGTAGTCAATGTTTTCTTATTTCTCTGTAAATACCAAATAATTTCTAGGGATTAAATGACACTAATTTGTTAAGCAAACTGTTAATCAACATTCAGGATTGGACTAAAACACGTTACATCGTCACCTATTATAACGACTATGAAAGCAGGGATAAGAAAGCGTACGTACATACCTCGAATAGTTTTCACCATGTTATAGAATGCTTGGATATCAGGGTCATGAAGGGCTGCTCTTCGTTTCATTACTTTTACATTCTCATACAAGCGGCTTTTCACCTTATGCTGAAATATCAATGGAAAAACAGCTTAACTAAAGGTTTCGTAAACTTAAGAGCCAATCTCCCACCAGATTAACTGATAAATTAAATAAAAGAAATAGCATTTATAGCTTGGATAACTGTCAGGTCATGTGATGAGAATGGAGGAGGACAGAAGGCCTAAGAAAGCCTAACAGAACAAAGAGAAGGTTAGAAGACGTGTTGGAAGACCATGGACAAGATGGATGGACCAAGTGCAGAAGGACATGGAGGATAAAGGAGTGGAATGGAGATGCGTGGCTGAGGGTATAAGTTTGGAGAGATCGACAGGAATGGAAGATGACCCGCAGAGAGAGAAATATTGAATGATGATGATGATGATTAGATATGCAACACTGTATAGTATATTTTTATCTAAAGTACATTTAAATATGTGAGTAGTAAATATAATTTAACAATGAATTTTTAAAATAAAATATTGTTCTTTAAATATGTATAAAAATTATTATGAGCTAAAAGTAGGTGGTGTACTTTTGTAAGAGCGGCAGTGAATTTTCAAGATCCTAATGCTGCAGAGTAAGTAAATAAGTAAGTAAACGTTTGCACAACATTCTCAAATAGTCGAGTTTATAGCTTCCTCCTCCTTAGCACAAAGTAAAATGTGTGCAATTTCTAAAACAACCCGAGCGCAAACCATTTTAGGTATAATAAAATCATTTATTTGTGGTAGTTAAGTATCAATGTGAACAATATCTTCTATTGGGACTAATTGAGGACTCACCCGCCTATCCAGCGAAGAGCGTCTTCTTTCAATAGTGTTCCAAGCGGCAGAGTTTCGCGGAGGGAGTGGTGGGGGAGTGCATGGTGACACAGGGGCTGTACACTCTTTAACTACAGCAGCATACACTGGGTCTGTCTGGGAGCCCTCCATGCTCTGGGCATACATGTAGTCAAATGGGTCATATGCATCGTAAAAACTCCCTGACCATTGGGAGTCTGCTTCATCTGGCTCTAGGAATACAAATAAATACAAAATGAAAAAATAATTTTCAATGCTCTCTTGTAGAACTAGTTTTAATTCTCTATTTCAAATAATGCTGCATGTTGTCCTATTATTTTCCAAATTAAATCAAATGCATCAACTTTGTTCTAAGCTCATGTAGTCTACTAATGCAATTAATTGTGAAAACCATAGTATTATGAGGGGTAAGGTATCGGACTTCTATGCTGGCGGCTGGGGTTCAATCCTCGGTCCCGGCACAGGTTTATCTGATTACCAAACCCTTCCTTCACCTCTGACAAGACATCTTGTGAATGTGGGGAATGCCAGGCCTCCACCGTGGTTCGGATTCCACGTTAAACTGTAGGTCCTCCATTTCATCTCACAATCACCTTACCAATACACATTAGTGTAAGTGCGTACAACCCGAACGGGTAGTAAGACGCGGTGCTAATAATAATAATAATAACATAATATTATGAAATAGCAAGCATAAAGCATAATCACAAATCAATATGAGTCAATCTCCAACCCATTTATATTTCACAAATGTTAAAGTTTATAGTAGATATAAAAATTATAGCGGATATTCTCCTTACTGACATAAATAAAAGTAGCTATGATAACAATTACATGGTAATTAATACCACATTTTCTAATTTTAAAGGTTTTTAAAAAAATATTTATTTAAAAATGAAAATTATAAACCATGTTTTATAGAATATAAATCTTAATCATCCTGTGAAATTCAGTGTGAAACATGATTAGAGCTTATAGTAAAATAATGTGATAAAGTATAATATGTGGTTATACAACTGCAGAGTTTGAATTAATTTTTAGACATTTATTAAGAATCAAATATTCAAAGCAATTATATATATTTTAGTAAGGATTTAGCCATATCTAGATATCATTTTCTTAATATTGAAAAATGACACCTGGACATGGGACATTTAGGCATGTGATGTGCTCTCGCCAACTTGAGTAACAGTTATTAGGGAAATTAAGTTTCTGAATGTGAGAAGATAAGCTGTTTGTGTACAAGCCATAGTAAATACTCTTGACGATGTAACAGAACAGAAACAATCCCTCAGTACAGTTTAGTTAGGATAAGTATATTATCAACAATGTTTGGGATGGCTAAGGCATGTGTGTTACTCATGTCGTTTTGTATAAATCTAAGTTATAAAAGACTTTTATGTAAAAATTTAAATTACCAGAGCCACTTTGTAAAAATGTATGTTCTCAGTGTTGTTTTATATAAAATAAATGAGGTTTGGTAAAGTATACATGTAATTCAAGTGATAAATGTCTAAGAATGTGTAAATAAACAAGATAAAAGATAATTTGGTTCTCTACCAATAGAAGAATTGTTATTACAGGACTACTGGAGGAAGATAAGGCTGACTGCACTGTTGAGCACAAAATGGTAACTGATAAAAAGTTGATAGAATGAAAAAAAAGAGTTTATGTTCCGACAATGTTTTACTTTCTAATATAGAGAAAATATTATAATCTTGAACTTATTTTTTTACTTCAAGAGTATGATGAATCCAGAAGTTTTATGTGCCCTCAAATTCAAAATGTTTCAAACATTTCAGCTGCTTGTACCTTGGGTTTCAGCCAAAATGGTTTGATGGATTTCAATTATACTTGATATTTTTATGTTTTGGGTTTTACTTTTAGATGGACTAGTGATTTTGATTCTAACATTGAGGGTATTTTTCTGAAAACTGGTCTATGAAAATCAAAAAATATTTTGAAAATGGCTCATATGATTATGTTCAAAATGGGTAAATGGAGTTTGTCTTACATAATAAATATAATAAGTAGTATTAACATATGTTTATTTTTTCAAACTGATTACTTTTATTTGTTTAAAATGGCTTTAATAATGTTTAAAATGTATATCCGGAGTGTTTCATATCATTAACCAAGATTATGTGTATGTTTTCCCTGAAGAAAACTTAAATTTGAATAGTTTATTGAAAACTTATTTTGGAAAGTAATGAAAGGATATGAGAGAGAGAGAGAGTATAATTTTGTTGTATTTATTTTAATTATTTGTTGACTCAAACAAATAAAACAGTTTTTTTGTGCTAAGATACATACTGAAGTTGAGGTAAGTGAATTCTAAGAAACTGCACCTGTATTCTTCTAAAGAGAATGGGAAAATCACAATGCGAACTAAGTGTGTAAAACTACTAACATAGCACCTAGTGTGGAATTTAACTGGTTTCTTACCTTCTAGGTCCGAGCTGAGCACACCACTCAAACATGTAAACACTCAACACAAAAGCACAAAAGATGCTGACTTTTTTGTTTCTTAAATTTGTTCTTAGGGAAGAAAGAAAATGTGTTTTGATCTTGTTCAAATAGGGATGAGGTTCACCTTAGTCTTAATGCATCAAACAAAACTATGGATATTAGTGATGCTGAAACCATCCTGGTAGAAACATTTTCCAATTTTGTTTTCAATGGAAAAATGACAGTTAAAGGTATCGTGGATACATGCAACTTAAAATTGGCCAGCTATTTAGTTGCCTCATTGAGAACCATTGACTCATGTGAGCACATGCACATACAACTATGCAGTTGGCCGATTAAAGAGTCTGTGTTCTGCTACAAACTTAGTGCAGCTCAAGAGTAACCTACAAGTTTTCACATATCTGTGCACACTAGCAACGAATAGTCGGCCGACTTCAGTCTTCTCCTCAGTGTAACTGATAGTCTCTCTTTTGTGAGGATGAAATCTCTACATTTGTGGTTTTGATATATTTTTAAATGCCCCAAGAGAAATAAAAGCTAATTGAAACTGCCTTTACTTATTCTAAGATAGTTGAAAAGTTTATTTAGCTAAGCCTCTAAATCATCATACAACTTGTAGAATTGACCTTTAATTACTGGTTGACTTGGTAATGGATCTATCCAGTACTGTATTTTTTTAATGTTTTTGGATGTATACATAATTTATTTAATGTTTCACTTTTCTTTGGTTGATTAATAGTGCGGATCTACAATCTTTTCCTACCAAATTCACTTGATTTAAGGAAAAAGATTAGTTAGGAAAACTATTGTGTTGTAGTGTGTGGGCATCTCAGATGAACAACTATTTAGTCGACTGGTGTGTGCGCAGTTATTAAGTTGGCTGATTAAATAGTTGGCCAACTTAAAGTTGGATGTGCGCTAAGAAAGATGAAATTTCACATGATTTTTTTTTTTTTGTGACAAGCTATTGATAAATGAAATATGATGATTTAGCTAAAGAAATTACAAAAAAAAGTTTAAGTGATCTTTTGAGGCAGAGAAGTTGGACCTTTTAGTGCCAGGCCAGTTCTTGTCAATCATCAGAAAAAAACCAAAAGAGTAAATGAGGGTTTATGAAACCATGTGATTTTAGAGAGGTTTACTCAGCAGATTTTACACCAGTACGATAAAGGAAGAGACCAATCATTTCACAAATATATGAATGGATTAGAAACAAAGGTTAGATGAAAATTGAGTCTTTCAAGACATTATAACAATATTTTTGACAACATACAAATGACCAAATATCAGTTCAGAAGTTGCCATTAATTTCAACTATGATAGAGTTGAGAAGTTTCTGAGGTTCTACTAAGTTCTGCTTTATGCACCTTTACCGGCATCTTGTTTTCTAATTAATGTTTGATTTAAGTTTTAAATTTTAGTAATTTAAAAAGCTTATCTTGGAAATAAAGTGGTGCCTTTGAGTTTAAATAAATATTGTACCTATATTAAAATTATTTAGTTATAATACCCAAAAACAATGGGTTTTTTTAGCCCCGCGTCTTACTACCTGTTCGGTTTATACACTCATGTACTAATTATACTAATGGTTTTAGGAATGATGGTTATATTTATAGGAACTATACCCGCATTTGTGCGAAGGGAAAGTGTAAAACCATTTTTAGTACACCCGACCATGATTTGAACTTCAATATCCCTATCACTGGCAGGTCTAGTCAACCACGAGAAACATTATGTTAAATCTTACAAAACATTTAATATTATATGCCTATATTTGAATTTATGTTCACATATTTTTGGTGTATTTCCTTACTAGTTTGTCTGTTTCATTAAATAATAAGGATGGGACCCTCGAGTACTTAAGGATATTCAAGATTCAAGGATTCGAGAAAATTTTGCATTCAAGACTTAAATACCGTTCTTAGGATTTTTTAATTTTTTTTTCCGAGTCAGATTTATTTTGGAGAACTCTAATACTGCTTATTGGTGGTTCAGAACTAATTATAACTATAGGATGAGCTCTACAACTAGGTCTCAGACAAGTAATTTAACACTTAGCTCAATTTGTAAATCTTATAATGAATGGATAATATAAAATTCTGTTACTATTTGTATTTTCTTACTATACTTAAATTTCCTCTTATGTACATAATTTTTTTCCACGATTCAGAGTTGAGATTCAAAGGTAAATTGGAGATTAGTAAATTAGTGGATTCGACCCAATACTACTAAATAATGTGTACCTTGTTCACATTTATTAAAAAAGTTACCACCAAAAGGACAAGTATATATGGTCGAGCTAACTTTTATCTCATTTTATGAATCTTGCCAACATAATTTGTTGAAAGAATGTTTGAAAAACTAGATCTATTAGAAGAAACATCATTTAAAAAATAACTACTTTAGACATAGAAAGTAGTGAGATCTTTATACAACTTATCACCAAATCTAGCTTAACATAAAGAAAGTGCTTGCCCAGTAATAATCTTACATTTCTTTATTCTCCTGTCATAACTAGGCATGTGCCCACAATGAAGGTTTAATTTACCTTCTTGCATAGTAAGTCCAAGATATGGAAGATATTATGTAAATATGTGTTTGGGGCTTGGGTGTATGGAACTGTTAAGTAATGTGCTATTTTAAGAATGCAGTCCAATATGTAAATATCAAATCAAACTAAATGGTCTAAAAATATGTTAAAAAGTGTGTGTGGGGAGGGGACTAGTAGGTAATCTCTTTCTAAAAAAATCATTTGCCTATAACTTGAAAAATATTATTTTAAATAAAAGTTAGTCCACCAATATTGCAACTATAAGTTATTTTGTATCTCAAAGAGTTGTAGAGATATTATAGAAATTGGAAATTTCTGCTTATGTAAGGTACCCTCAAGGTCAGTTTCATGAGAAATCTATGTTGTATGTTAAACACTGCCTGGATATGAGTTTTAATCAAAACCGTTAAAGCCGATTTTGAGAAAAATTATATTTTTTTCTAATTTTCCCTTTAATATAATTACACTTAATCTTGGATTGGTAATTCAAAAAACTCCTCTGAGGAGCCTTATGAAAACCAAAAATACCATGTTTTAGCGTGAGAAGTACATGAGATAGTAGAGGAAGCAAGACTGAGATGGTATGGACATGTAATGAGGATGTTGGAGTACATGAGATAGTAGAGGAAGCAAGGGTGAGATGGTATGGTCATGTAATGAGGATGTTGGAGTACATGAGATAGTAGAGGAAGCAAGACTGAGATGGTATGGGCAGGTAATGAGGATGGAGAAAGAGAGGATGCTGAAGAAAAGGTTGGAAATGAGATGTGTGGGAGAAAGACCACAAGGGAGGCCAATAGAGATATGGGAGGAGTTGATATCAGAAAGTGTGCAAGTGAGAGGAGAAGATGGGGAAAGGATAGAAGATAAAGGAATTTTACTAAATTGACCCAGATAACCAAAAAGTTGTTGATGATGATGAAAACGGTTTAAGCTTTAGTCCCAGTGACAAAAGATGGATTACAAAAAATACTTTTTAGGCTTCAGCGGATCATGAAACATCTATCAAAAACTCAAATTCATTTGTTTTGACAATTATAATATTTTGTCTCTCCAAAGGGTCAAGAGAAGGTAAAAACATGATAAGTTATAGTGCTTAATTTCTCATAATAATAATATTTTTCATTTAATTATGAGTTTTTTCACATCAAGTGGTTAACTAATGGTCTGGTGTTTGATTGTTAGATTTGTCCTATAGCTAAGTTGGTCTTAAACACTAGGCTTTATAATAGCTATACAAACATTCAGACTAAATATGTATTTTTTAATATTCTTTTCAAATCCTTGAATCTGAATATGCTTAAGGATTTGAGGGATTCAAGGATTCGATAGGCCTATCTCTACACACATCTGTTAAAAGTAGGCTTAACCATACTATAAAGTTAAATGTTTCAACACTAAATTTGTTATTCTTTGCACACTAATAATATTAAGAATGCTACCCAATTACTATTACTAAATAATATAGATATCATGTATTAATAACAAATGTATAGTTTATAGTGTGTATTATTATTGTGTGTATCACACCCTCAGTGGAATACTCTTGTCAATTATATTTAACATTTTTGACAGTTTATTTCAAAGATGGCAAAGTTTGGGAAAAATTAGTTTATTAACACAAAATAATAATTTTTAACTTTGGGCTCTTACATCGAGTGTTGTTTTAAGAGCAATGTTTAGGGTTCAATATTTAAAACATAATAAAAAAAATAGATAAAACAAAATACAAGTTTTGTAATAGCATATGGAATATATATTGGAAGTTATCATCCTACTTAAAAAAATAATAATATTTAGCACTGTGTCTTACTACCCGTTCGGGTTATACGCTTTAAGTACTAATTACTTTAATGAATTTAGGAATTGGAAAGGTTTAATAAGAGGAAGTGAACCCGCATTTGCGTGGAGGGAGAGTGGAAAACCATTTAGGAAAAACCACCCCCAGTTCACCCGACTGAGATTCAAACCTCGATCTCCCCGTCCTCAGCAATTGAGCTCAACACGACAAGCGTGTTAGCCAACTACGCCACCGAGGCGGGTCTTAAAAAAAAATAGTTTTGTTGTAATATTTAGCTTTATGAGGTTGAACACAAATACAACCTAATTTATAATACGCATTAAAACACCAATGAAAATCAATTTTGACTCATTATATACTTGAATTATCCTACTGTTTAACAAATATATTATCTCAAAATATGCTTAGTTGTTTTAATGCACTGCAATCAAACCTATATTTGACAAAAAACCATTCCTAATCTTATTCGTCTGTTTCTACTGCTGTTTATGTCTCAACAATATTGACAAACTATGGAGAAATGTATAAGTCGTGGTGAATTTTAAGAATCATGTGCACTCAAACAAGGAAATGAAGTTTATATATCCCATTTTGAGATAAATAGCATTCCTTGATGAGTGGACGTAGAGAAATGGTAATGCAAATGGATGCCCAGGCCATTCTGCCTATGCTTGACAAGCATATTTTAAAATTGTTCTTTTTACTGGTTTTATACGGGAGGATTTACTCTTCCTTTTTTTATACTCTCAAAACCATAATATTATTTCATTTCTTACTTTTTTTTATAATTATTTAGCACCGCGTCTTACTACCCGTTCGGGTTATATGCTCATTTCTTACTATTTTCATCTTAGCTTACAATAATATTATTTCCTATTTCTTATATTATTGTTTAAAAATCCAAGAAGTGTGTCTACATTTCTTTGACAATATAAGGTGAACCAAACTTTTTTGCATTTTTAACACTGCCCCAAAATAAAACCACTTTCCATTGCCATTTCTGTCTGTTTTTCAATGCTAGAGTGTATTAAATCACAAGAATTATTTTTATGGCAAGTTAATTTAATGTAGAGATTGTTATGACTGCAAACTGGTACATACCAGCTATGTACCAGTTACTATTGTGAAGAGTATAACTATCACTATTGGAGATCCATGGGAGTTCAATGAGGTAAGTAAATGCAGACACAGCTAGCTATTGTTGCGCATAGCCCAAACAGGTAGTAAGGCACAATGCTAAAAATATTAGCTATTTTAAAGAAGGGGGTGTGAGTAGAAATTTTTGCACTTGGAGCTTAGTTTGAATGAAAACTGAGTTTATTCAAACTCAAGAAATTGAGAGAAATATTCACACTTCAAATATTTCAAGTCTAATTCCTGTAATAGACTATAAATACAAATATTAATTTTTAAGTAGTGAAAAAAGTTAGGACTATACAAATTAGAATTTTTAACTAAATTTAATATGGACATAAAAGCTAACTTTTTTAATCAGACAAAAATAAATATAGGGGGACTGTTTGAAATGAATTAAAATCTTAAAATTGAATCAAATTAATTAAACTCTAGATTTTTATATCAATTGAAATATGTGACTACGTGAATTTTCCAAGTTTTGTAAGAAAGATTTATAACTTGACTAATTCAAATTTGAGATAAATTGCACACCCCTAATTTTAACTGCTATTTTGTTACTCAATGTCTCATGACACACATAACAAAATCCTTGTTTGGAAGTATTTTCAAAATATTACAGAGTAATATAGTAAAAAACATTTGTCAAACAAGTAGTATGCTTTTAATGGTCTGCATGTCAGAGTTGTCTTTTTATGATTAATTGTTGCAACATTCTCTTCTTTTTATTTATGAGATATATAGTTAGTTGTTTTCCAAATGTAAATTATACTTTTTCTATAGATTTTTCTTTTCACCTCTTTTGTAAATTATATGATTTTCACACAATATAAATATTTTCAACAATGAGGCAATATTGCCGAAATTTATATACTTTTTTTTTGTTTAAGTGTGTTTTTTTCTACTATAGAAGCCAGCGGAAACAAAGTCACGTCTGTGCATTGGATTCCTCAGACATTTTTTTTTCATTTCACTAGGTGAGCTTTTTTCATTAATTAGTTTATCTTTCCTTATTTTTATTAATTGTCACACAATAATAAACATGTCTTTATCCGGTCAAGACAACTCCAAATTGAATACGTTTGCCAAAAATGTGATTTTTAGCCTCTATTTAGTTTATTATGGTGACAGCAGAAAGGCTATCATTAACCCAACCACGCAATTTTCCCTCACTCACAACAGAAGAACCCTCTAGAAAATGCATACTGTTAGAACTCAAGATATGGCAGTCTAGCAATGACAGAACTAATGAAACTAGAAAATGCAATACTTGGTGTAGATCATAAAACCACTAGATTTATGATAAGTTACATCATTCTTGTCAATGTAGGAAGTGTATTTTATATAAGTGATATATCATTATGAATTAAAATTGAATTTGTTGTAGTTATGATACTGTTGCACTCAATATGTAGGTAAAATACTTGTGATTAACTGTATTTAAGGGTAAAATATCACAAAACAATGAGTAAATAGACATTAGGCATAAGTGCTTTTTTAAACAATGGGTTAATAAATAGGGCCCGGGTGGCCAGTCTGGAATAAAATTCCAACATAAATCCCAGAACAGACAATTTCAAATTAAAATATTTTGAAAAATGTGGGCTGAACAAGCCGCCAAATTTTAGTACCCAAGCAAGTATTAATAAGTATTTCAATGCAATTCCAAGGCTTGGATGGACCTAAGTCTTACTATCTCCTGCTGAGAGATTTCGCCACATGCCACCAGTTAGGAATCCTACTTCTCCCCTCAAAATAAAATTCTAGGGTACAATTTAATATAAATCTTTTTCACAATTCTGGGGTCCAGGGTTCAATCCTCGGTCCGGACACAGATTTATCCGATTGCCAAACCCTTCCTTCACCTCTGACAAGACATTTTGTGAATGTGTGGAATGCCAGGCCTCCACCGTGGTTTCGGATTCCACGTTAAACTGTAGGTCCTCCATTTCATCTCACAATCACCCTACCATTACACATTAGCGTGAGTATAACCCGAACGGGTGGTAAGACGCGGTGCTAATAATAATAATTTTTCACACTTTTTTTAAAGTTTTGATCAGAAAGTAATTATTCCGCTTGAGATGTGTGCTCTGCCACGAATAAAGTAGGCTAGTTATATAGTAATCTGTATAAACATGTGCAACACCTAGTGGCAGCAAAACTTTGTGTAAAGGGAGTCATAGAGGGGGAACTCATAGCAAAAAATTGTTTAAAAAAAAGCCTTGTTCAGCCAATCAAAAGTGTCCAGGGACCATCTCCCAGCAAATGTTTTAAAATTGGATTCACCTAGAAGATATTTGGATTGATTCTAGTATGGAATTCTTTTTGGAAATCAGACTCTACAAAACATTTGGAGTGATCCTCCCTAGACAAATTTGTGGTACTCCTATAATAATTTAGAATGGACCCCACTTGGAAATTTGATTCCTCAAAAAACTATTTTGATGAAGGTTCCCAAATAAATTTTGAGAAATTGTAGTGCCCATAGTGATCACCTGGACTTTTTTTTAAATTAGATGCCTACAAAAGCTATGTAAAGTGATCTTCACCCAAGAATATTTTGAAAATTGGATTATTCTTGAAGCTATTTAAGCTGTAATTGTTTGGAAATATTTTAAAAATTAAATGCCTCTAGAAAATATTGTAAGTGGTCCTTCCCTGACAATTAAAAAAGAATGGATACCTCTTGAAACTATTTGGTGGTGTTAGACCATCTTTGAGCTTCATGTTCGAGAATATAAGAGAGGAGTGAAATAAATTAATAGGGGCCGATTCATTCCGACAATACCAACACAAAAACTATATGACAATTCTGGTAAATGAAACGTATATAAAATACAAACTTATTTTTTACAGTCGACATTGATATTATTTTATTATATTATTAGTATTATTTGATACACTATATCAAAAGAGATAGCTGTAGAACAAGTAAATTGACATGTACATATTATATTCAATTTTTTATTTATTTGAGGTATTTAACATGCACTTTATTAACCAACTGATTACATCAGCACACGAGAATTTCTTTGAGCGAGAGATAAAAGGCCTACCAATTTTGCCGGGAAGGTATTTTTGTATACCTTCCAGGGTTCTTTTAAATGCCACAATCCACGTGGGGCTAACGACTTTACTTTATCTCCAAAAGGAAGTTGTAGTTGTGCTATGGAATATTTATCACTCAAGAGAAATCCATTGACCCCAGCTGGGTTTGAACCCACAAACATCAGCTCTTGAGCTGAGAACTTTACCCCAAGACCACCAAGGTTGACTGTATCAAAATTGTTTGAGTTGTTTAAATCTTTGTTCTTTTCTGAATCTGACTCCGTGTGAATGGGAAATGTTTTTGATTAACTAGACAAGATGACAGCCAGCCATGTGAATGCTAAAAAATGTCAAGTATTAGGATTTTTCTGGAAATGTAACATCAAATTGAGTTTAGGAAAATTTGTGTAGCTTAGTTTAGTCATACCTTTGAATAAGGGCTTTTAATATTTTTAAATTCCAACTAGAAGGCCAAATGTAAACATAATTCCCAGTTTTCCTAATCAGTGACCACCCTGAATAAGCTAGTTTGAACAAAATAGTGCACATAATAATAAAACAAATGTTAAATATTACAATAATTTTAATCATGAAAGTAATCGATATTTTTAATACAATGATTTATTCTTTTGATAAACACAGTTTTGTTAACAACCTGTCTGGATATAATCAGGAATAATCATGATTTCAGAGTTAAGAAGGTTTTTTAGAAACCGTAAACTGGAATGCAAGTCAATTAAATAATTTATGAAAATCTTGGATCGCTAATTATTCTCAACTACTTTATTTTAAGTATAAGAGATAAATAATGAACAGATCTAAAAGTTGTATTCTATAAACCACTTAACTAGTAAATTAATATTTTAATTCTTTTAGAAGGTACCTTTGATTTCCTCCCCAATTTCCACTTTAACTGTTGTGTCTGCTGGAAGCGCTGCCGCCCTATCCCCGAGAGATCTAGACGTCAAAAGAGGATCAAACGCTTCCAGAACACTAACTCGAACCGATGAATCATCCCCGCTTTGGCTGTCAAAAGGAGTAAGGTCAATGAGATTACTATTGTCACGTTTCTCGACAATTTTTAGAACATGGAGATCACTGCTACTTTCTATCGATTTGGAATTACTGAAAATATTTTGTGTTGAATTAGTGATAGGAACCACAGTCTTATAAGGACCACCAATACTGGTTGTGGATGTGTGCTGGGCAAATGAAGAAGGCAAGGTATTGTAAGGCAATTGATTGGCACTAAGTCCTGAAGTGTAACCGTAGTGCTTATATTGGTCTTCACTAAAGTTTTGATGAGATGAATGTCTAGTTGGAGCACCTACTGCATTGTAAGGCAAAGTGGTATTGTAGTGTCCGGTACTATAAAATGCACTCATATTACTACTGCTTCCTGCCAGCTGTACAATTCCCGGACTTTCCAGGACAGACTCTGGCAAGCTCGAAGACGAAGAATTGCTCAGCTGATTGAGCAATGTAATAGTGCTTCGTTTGGCTTTGTCAGTCGGTGAAGGGCTGTTGAAATTGATCAGATCACTGTTGCTGGGTTCAGGAGTTGACTGGGCCGAGGAAGTGTTGCTATTGCGACGTAGAGCCGTGGGAGGTGGAGCTATGATCTGTGAAACACGAGGTCCTCCAGTGTTGAAAGAGCCCGGCCTTGGGCGAGATTTCAACTCCACTTTGGCAATTTGTCCAGTGACTTGGGCTCTCTTGTCTGGTTCTGTGAGGACATATCAAATGTAATATACTAGATTAGAGCTTCAAGAAATGTCAGCTTCAGATAAAAGTATATTGTGCTAAAAATGTTTCATAAGATTATTATGGAAAATTATTACAAACATTTATCATATACCTAATATTTTGTCATATATTTTAATCAAACTATAATCAGAAAAGGAATATTTATAATTCTACTATGTGAGTGGATTAAATAAACTAGAATAAAGAAGATTAGAATAAAAGTGAGTAAAAATAAGAAGAAATAAATTGAATGTGAAACACTAGAAATCATGATTTAGAGAAAATAAATGTATGCTCATTAGTTTAGTGTAACTACAACTACAATCTCAGCTCATGGCAGATCTATCTATGACTAGACCTACATATCTATCTATAACTACATCTAAAACTACAATCTCAGATCCTTGTAAATGTATCCATGTTATATCTACAACCACACTCACAGCTAATAGTAATTGCTTTAATTTTAGACTACTTCTACAACCATACTCACAGATTTTGTTATAGGCCACTCAACCTTTTGTAATTAGTTCGATTTTAGACTTCATCAACAACCAAACTCTCAGATTCACAATTTCACAGTTTTGTTAAGGTTTTAAGATTAGGTCAGAAAAACTTGAATTAAATGCTAAAGTGGTTGATATAACCATGAAATAACATGGAAAGTTAATGAAAATATTCATTCCAGAACAATTAATTGTAGATTTCACAAATCACAGTGACATTTCCATCAAACATATATATGTTAAAATAAAAAGAGTTTGTTGCAGCCCCAAGACACCCTCATTAATGTCAATAATAAACTTAGATCTATCATTAGTAATTATAATTAATAATCCATGAAAACACGACACAGCTGCAAAACTGACCCCCTTCAATTTTGATGAATTTTGGCTATGTTTTGGCAATATAAAGATATGAAAAAATATAGATTTTCAGCCCTCTAGCCTTACCTGAACGGGTAAATCCATGTGAAATCAACCAATCAACCTTCACATCTCAGAACAAGATAATTTTTGGAACATTATTTCTATCTATTAAAAGGATGAAAAATATGAAATTTCAATTATTTTTTTTTTACATTAGGTTTTTGAGTTGTTGGTTTTCAAAGTTTTGGAAATAGCATGATTTTGTTCACGTTTTAAAATCTTCAAATGGCTTTATCTCAAAACTATACCACTTAGAGAGGTGGAGTTGTAACATTTTCTTCAGGATTTTACAAGCTTTAATATGATATGCAACTTGACCATAGTCAACCATTTAATATTTTTTTCTAAAGATTTTTTTTTAAATTTAGTTAAATCTCTGAATCGAAACTTTTAATTTTTTTCTAAAAAATATATTCTATTATACACCTTTTGGGAGCACATTTACAAAATTTGAAGATGGGATGATGATGTAACAAATAGTTGTATATAGCAGTACCACGGCAAATTCACCCAGAATGAGGTGTATTGCGTTAATACCCTGTGTACCTGCAGTACCATAAACCAAATAAAAGGGAAACTTGTTTCTACTCATTTACGTTATTGCTCTTTATATACTCCAAAAAGGTTAAAACAAAAATTTTTAAGGTTTTTTAGTAGGGGTCATTAATAAAAATTAAAAGTTTGAAAAACCTTATTCTGAGGTTTAGCTTTGAATCTCAAAATTCATTTCAGATGAAGACAGTGATTCATGATAAGACAAGCCCTGGGGAGAGTGAGTCATACACCCATGCAACAACCTGAACACTGCCATTATTTGCAAGTTCCATCAGTTTTACTGTGACTGCCAGACATACAACATCAATGTACTTTATTTGCTCGGTTTCTCAGTATTATTTCTTATTGAAGTGACTTATTTCAGTGGCTTTTCTTATTTTAGTTTATGGACATGTAATTAAGACCTAAGTTACAATAATCTATTTTTTGGGGTTCTATTTAAATCATTGTTTATTGCATTATCAGTCCTATTAGTACGGTTTCCTGCTGTTTATTTGTGAAAGGAAGATGGAAAAAAATTGGGTAACGTTTTGTTGCAACCCATTTAAGAAAAAATCACACTGGGTCAAGAAAAAAGATCTTAGAAATGTGACTAGTTAGATGATATACTTAAATTACAATATGAAAAAAAGACACAAATATTTGTTCAGGTTGTAGAGTCCAACTATCAAAAGAAAGGCAGCCAGAGCTGTTGACTAATAAAATGATAGAACAATTAGAAAACAATTGAAACTGGAATTGTAAAACCTGGTACTAGTAGGTCTGAAGATCCTGAATTTATGAATGTTGATGAAGGTTTCCAACTTCTGAATGCTTTTCTAACATCAATAGGCGAGTCACCAGTGGTAAAAAAAATACTGCAAAAGTTCAAAAAAGTATCACCAAGAAATAGTTGGCAGAATAAAACGCAAACTAAATAAAACATTTTTCCAAGGTGAAAGTATTCCAAGCCAAAAAATTGTGACTGTGATGACATCCAAAAAGAAATCATTGATCAATTTAAAGACAAATTCAAAATAGCTAATAAAAGTGAAAGATTATTAATTTTAACATCATTACCCAAAAGTTGGTCTTGTGCAAGAATAGAACACGAATTCAGTGTTTGTAATTACATAGCAAGAAAGGCAGATGAGGTTGACAGAAGAAAAAGGAATACTTGCTACCCCAGATGCTAAGCCGGGTAAGTCACTGACAGAAGAAAGTACTACCCTAGTTAAAAAGTTTTATTGTAGTGATGATACCAGCAGACAAATGTCTGGGAAAAAAGATGTTTCAATGGGAAAAAATATTGATGGCAAGCCCCTGCATGTTCAAAAGAGATTAATTTTAGGAAAATCGCAAGAAACTTTCAGTCTTTTCAAATCTACTTATCCTGAAGTAAAAATTGTATTTTCAAAATTTGCTGAAATGAGGCCAAAAAATTGCATCATAGCTGGAGCAAGTGGCATTCATTCTGTTTGTGTTTGCACTACTCATCAAAATACAAAATTGATGATGGCTGGAGCAAACTTACAAAAAACCACTTTGCCAGGTTCAGACCAGCCGCTTAAAACATACAAACATTTTATTTCTAAAATAATGTGCAACCCACCTACCAAATTATGTCATATGAATGAATGTGATTTCTGTCCGAACATAAGTACTTTTAAAAATTCTTTGCCCACAGCCTTAGAAGAAGAAATGGTAGAAAATGTTACTTACAAACAATGAATAGCCAAACATAGCCAAATTTGAAAGAAAGATAGGAAAATATGAATTGTTGTCAAAGATACCTTTATTACTACCAACTACCATCCAGTTGCTTCTATTTCTGTGAACTATTGTCCTAGTTAATCTCATCACTGTGAACTATATTATTATTATTGTTTTGAGGCCCGTCGACACAGTAAGGTCATTAGGGCCTTTAAAAATAAATTAAACACAGTAGAATCCCCAATG